>JAVLVB010000635.1:1125407-1152555 GCA_032876305.1 Orestias chungarensis
TTTACTGGTGGTTCCTAGAATCTCTAAAAGCACAATGGGAGGCAGATCTTTCAGCTATCAGGCTCCTCTCCTGTGGAACCAGCTTCCAGCTTTAGTCCGTGAGGCAGACACCCTGTCTAGTTTCAAATCTAGGCTTAAAACCTTCCTGTTTGATAAAGTTTATAGTTAGGAAGAGGTAGAGAAGACAGCCTAATCCGGTGGGGGAGGAACTCAGTCTTGACAGATGGTTCTCCTTTGCTCTACCTTCCTCATGTCTCACTCTATTGGGTTAAGTTATTTAAGTTTTTCTATAGTTATGCAGCTATAGGCTTAGACTGCTGGAGGACAATCTGACCATTTCTCTCTCTGCTACTTTCTTCCTTTGTCCGATCTACTTAGTTACCGTTATTTCAACCTTGTTAACCTTTTGTTTTCTCTTAGTGTTCTTCTCTCCATAGTAACCACGCCTGGTCATTCGTTCTGTTAGCTGAGACAGCTTCTTGGATGAGAACATGGGCTGAGATGCTTCCAGTGATGCTCTACAACTGCTGCTATAAACTCTATTATTTCAGTATCCTGTGCTTCTAATTTAGCTTTCTGTCTTTTCAAACCCTCAGTCGGTCGTGGCAGATGGCTGCTTGTACTGAGCCTGGTTCTGCTGGAGGTTTCTTCCTGTTAAAGGGGAGTTTTTCCTCTCCGCTGTCGCTACATGCATGCTCAGTATGAGGGATTGCTGTAAAGTCAACGACAACACAAGCCCCTTGTTTTTGTCTGCTGATTCCACAGGAGTGATTGCTGCAAGTCAATGACTCGATGAATCTGCTGGGGTTCCTTAGATTGGAAACTTTTTTAAATCGATTTGTTATGACGTATCTTTGATTTTAATTGATTTTCTGTGAAGTGCCTTGAGACGACACCTGTTGTAAATTGGCGCTATATAAATAAACTGATTCTTGATATTTTCTTCCCAATTCTGCTTGAGAAGTCCTTAGGAGGCCAGAAATGGGGAAAATAACAATAATAATAATACTAATAATAAATAAAGTCTCACTACAGCATGTTTATATCATTTGCTTGAATTTATATGGTAAAAAAACATGTACACAAACTTTTAGTGTATAGAAATGTAGCAGCTGCACAGTGGTTGGTATCACTGTTGCCTTGTAGCAAGAAGCCTCTGGGTTCATTTCAGCCTGGGGTCTTTCTGCAAGGACTTTGCATGTTCTCCCTGTTCATGTGTGGGTTCTATCGGGGTACTCTGGCTTCCTCCCACAATCCAAAAACATGTCAAAAGCATCCATCTCCAAACCCGAGAAGGTTACACAGACATCTCTATAGGATCATGAAGCAGAGCTGATGAATAGGCATCATAAGGAGACTCACTGTTGTACACCAGACCTTTCCTCATTAACAAGGGGAGAGAAACAAACTGTGCAGCAAGTGCAGAGCTGGTACCATAATGTCGTGTTTCCAGTAAAAACTCACTGAACAACACTCTGTCTGAGGCCGTTCCTCATCTGGTTCTTGTTGATGGACGGGTTCCAGTCCTGCGTGCTCAGCTGAGACGACACGAAGTTGTCCACTTTCTGCCGCAGGTTCTGATAGGCGGGCTGGTGAAGACGACACAACAAAGCTGGGGTCAGAGCAGCCAACAAACTCAGGGAAAACACCAGTGAACAACGCGGTTTGGAAGCGAGTGTTCGCTTTTTTGACTCAGTAAAAGGTTATCAAGCGAAGAAGCTGGATACCTTCGTGTCGACGTCGGCTAAACAGTCCCGACGAAATTCATCAAACAGCCCTCGGTTCTTCAGATGCTCCACAATCATAGCGATGAGCTGTGGGTCCCCCGGAGGAAGGCTGGTCGGAAAAATGTTAATGCTGCCGCTGTTCTCCGCCATTGCCGCCTTGTTTGCTATATACCTGCTAGCGAGCTAGCTCAGGGCGTCACTGTGTGCTCGATTCATTCCTGTTGACGAACCGCCCGTGGAGTAGGTGCACATTTTGAAAGCAGCCCAGAACAACGGGGAGGCAGCGATGACTAAATCGAGCGCCCCTTATCTTTTTGCACATGCGCATTTGGGATCTGACCTCGGAAGATGTTCGATTCAAGCGTCGTCGCGCAATGAGCGAAAACGCAACCAGGGTGATAAAAATATCGTTCGCTTGATTATAAAATATAGTATAAACTATATACTCGTTAACTAACTGCTGCAGTAGGAAAACTGAGGTCTTTATAAAGGGAGTTTATATCGTTTTTGACAACAATTGGAGTGAAGAGCCCTTCAACCGTGGTTTCTAAAGGTAACGTTTGCTAATTAGGCTAACATGACATTAACATTTTATATAAAGGAACAATCCCAATTTCACGCAGTTATTAATAACTATATGATGATGTTAGCTTGGCATATTTATGCTTTTTATCTGCGTTAAACCTCCGTTTAGCCCAGTTAGTTTTCAGTGGTCGGTAATAACTGACACATCTCCACCGTTAGCGTTGAGTTTTCTCGAGGTCAGTTTTATGGGATGGAGAAGCTGCAACTTTGCTTTGTCCTCTTCTCCAGTTAAATGCAAACAATAGAGCATTTTAAAACATCTCCTCCAACAGGAAAGCTGAAAAACAAAATGTCTCACCTGGCTTTCTTTAATTAGCTTTGGATCTATTTAAAGCCAACGCATGTAGCACACCACATAAAGTCCTTTATATATTTATATATAAAAGAACAGCTAAGCTCATGAGCACCAAGCGGTGCCTGCTGACCTGTATAATTTAACATTTCCCTCTCTTCCTTTAAGATGAGCGAGGAATCGGGCACCAACAAGGAGTTTCTGGAGCAGCTGCGGATGCAGGAGCTCTACGGCCAAAGACATGCAGACAGATCGGATCCATACACCTACACTGATCCAACGGACGGGACCGTGTACGACTGGGACCGTGAGAAAAAGGCCTGGTTCCCTAAAGTATGACCTGCCTTTGCTTACATCTACCTATAATAATAGTAATAACGACACACATATTATTGCAGTTTTGATCTTCAAATGTTTTCAGTATTAGTTTTTAGGTGTTGATGAGAAGGTGGACTAAAATACAGACATGCACATTTTTTAATGGCTGCTATCATAAAACTTACTACGGTAGCCACGGTTCGAACTGCAAACCATACGATTATCTTATACGTATGGGTGTCGCAATCCAATATTTATATTCGATATCGGCACAAAAACATATCAGATTATATCGGCCTGCACCTAAAATCTCCAATATAAGCACTCCAACGCTAGTAGTCTGTACCAGCATTTTTTGTTGCACCCTCATTTCTATTTAGCAGCTTGTATCCAGTATGCAGGGTCTGCATGATCAATACAACAGCGTTAGCTAACAAGTGTGGCAATCACTAGGAGTGATGTCGGTTGTTGTAAACTACTGTTTTCTATTTAAGGCATATCAATTAATCAAGTCCTTTTTTAACATTTCAGACTTAAAAATTAATAAATGTATGTGTGATTCAATGGCAGTAGTAAAGACTGAAATATCGGTATCGTATCAGAAGTAAAAATATTGTATCGTTAAACCACAGTACCTTTTCTCTCCTTTTCTCTCCTCTCCATACCAAACATGTTTAAATAATGGGTCCTGTTTTTTATTTTATTTTAGGAATGTCATACCAACCGATGGCTACTTTTATGATAGCATTGAAACATTTGGATTTTGGAATGAACTTAAAATAAACATTGAGTGAGAAAGAAAAACTAATAAAACATGTACTGAAATTATTTCCTTTTGCAATCCTTTTGCTTCAGATTTCCACAATATTTAACAAGCCTGCCGTTTTTCTCTAGATAACAGAGGACTTCATCGCTGCCTACCAGGCAAACTATGGATTTGCTCAGGAAGGAGATTCGGGTGCAAACAACGTAAAGCAGACCGGCTATAAACCTGAAGCCCCTGAATCGAACAGCAAGCTGCCAGAAAAGGAGAAATCCGCAAACCCCGTCCCAAATCCTGCCGCTGAGCAGCAAGAGACCTCTGCTAAGGAAGCCAAGTCGAAAGGGGAGAAACGGAAAGGCGACCCAGGTATAGCCCGCTGATGTTTCCAGCTGAGACAAAACTGTTGGGATGTTATTGTTTTGTCTATTGATCAGAATCACCCTTTTTTATTTACAAATCTTCTGTGATTTTAGGATGGTTTGATATTGAAGAGGACAAAAACACAAACGTCTATGTATCAGGTTAGTACCTTAAAATAACGAACAGATAACTCATGTTTACTCTTTTGCTTTCTTGCTATAAAACCTTCTTCCTCCTCAGGTCTCCCTCTTGATATCAGCCCTGATGAGTTTGCGGAGCTGATGTCTAAGTGTGGCATTGTGATGCGGGACCCCATCACAGAAGAGTACAAGGTGAAACTCTACAAGGACAAAGATGGTAACCTTAAAGGGGACGGCCTCTGCTGTTATCTTAAGGTTAGTCTGGCTGGTGTTTGCTTATTCTTCACTCTCAAAGAAATTATTTAAAAGTCACCGCTGCTGTTTCTATGCAGAAAGAATCCGTGGCGTTGGCTGTGCGTCTGATTGACGAGTCAGAGGTCCGCGGGTATAAACTCCATGTTGAAGCAGCTCGCTTTGAGCTGAAGGGCCAATATGATGCCAGCAAGAAAAAGAAGAAAAGCAAAGATTACAAGAAGAAACTACATCAGCAACAGAAGTAAATTCGATCTCCTTCTTTATTAAAACTTCTCTAAAGGAGCTCTGAGTCAGTTCAGATACTATTTAAAAAAAACAAATAAAAAAACTGGGAGCTTTAGAATGACAGGAATTTATTTAATAAGTTGGTATGTTATATCTGTGCATGTTTACTTAAAGCCTTTTAGACAAATCCAGGGGCAAGGGAGTTATTTTTTTAGGTAATATTGAGCAGTTAAAATGTAGTTTTAAGGGGTTATTGCTTGTTTTGTGTGGTCTTAAAAAAACAACGAAAAAAATCCTTTGATACTTACTCATTCAATTGACTTTAACAATTGACTTTACAATCACTTAAAAGTTAAAAAGCCATAGCCTAATTGAAATGGACCTGATCTTAGTTTAGATCAGAAGAGATTTATATAGAGTATATAAATATTGATCTGTAAAGTTCAGCAATTGTGAAATGGGAAATGTTCGGGAGCTCTGTATGAGTTTTTATGTTTTTCTCTTTTTGTTCTTAACCAAGATTGCTAAGAAGTTGGCAAACAATACGCGAAATAACAACAAATATATCACAATACTTTAATACAAGCATTTTAATTATTTCTCCAATATGAAAATTAATTTTTGAGCATTTTCATCAACAATATATATGATATTTAGGTATCATTATTTACATGGCATTATCTATAATATCAAATGGTTAAACATACTCATTTGTTATGACACTGAATCATATTTATGTATGGATTTGTTTTGTGTGATCAGTAAGGTGAACATATTTATTTTTAAACATGTATATAAGATAGATCAGTAGCTTTTAGCATATTTTCATTTTCTTTCTGAAATGCTGTGCCAGATTTAATACTTTCATTAATATTTGATGACAGTCACAAAGACATACCTGGTGTCTGTCCTTAAAATCCTATTCCAGAAAAAAACGTATATGTTCTGTTTGGTTCCTATAGGCAGCTGGACTGGAGGCCCGAGAAGCAAGGCGAGCTGAGGAAAAGACATGAGAAAGTTGTGATCATCAGAAACATGTTCCATCCTAGCGACTTTGAGGTGCAGAAAAAAAAACATTGATCGCACTAAATGTAAATATTAGGACTGCAACCCCAGATTATTTTAAAAATCGATTAGTCTGCGTTTATTTATTTTTTGATCAGTCGACTAATCAAACGATTGTTTTATTTTATCGCTGAAAATAAATCAAGCTTCTCTGCACATTTAAACCAACCTTTTTAAAATGGTGTTTAGTGTATAGTTAGAAGTTAGAAGTTAACCTGTCTGGCCCGACGGTAAACTGGCACTAGATAATTTGATTTGAATTAGACAAACGCTGGAAGCACCTGTTGCATTTTAGGTTCTCATGCATAACCGTGGTGCTGCTGTAATCTGCTAATTCCACTTTCTACAGCCTATAAGGCGGCTTTTTTTGCTTTGAATGAATTTACACTCACTCTCAACTTCTCTGTTACCTCCCCGTCGGAAAATTGTGCTGTTTTACCTGAGTTGGTCTCCTCGAGGATACTAAACTGTCTCTTGCAAATTATGCTGCAACAAAACCCATCTGCGAGCCAAAAAGTAAAAAGACTGTCACTTTTTGAAAGAAAAATAAGTGAAGGTGATTCGTCAGTAATGAAAAACATGTCAATTTTCATTGCAGACATTATCGATAATCACAGCTAATCGTTGCAGCCCTACTATATAATTCCCTTGTCAACGCATGGGTTTTGTTAACCTGTCTGGCCCGTTTCAGGAAGACCCGCTGGTGCTGAATGAATACCGTGAGGATCTGCGGACAGAGTGTGAGAAGTTTGGTGAAGTCAAGAAGGTCATCCTGTTTGATGTGAGTATTGTTAATCCATTTTCAAAGCTTCGGATTACCTTCTTGATTCAAATAAAGTACAAAAATGAACGTTTGTTTTCCTTTCAGAGACATCCAGACGGCGTTGCCTCAATCGCATTTAAGGAGCCAGAGCAAGCCGACGCTTGTATTCTGTCATTCAATGGGCGCTGGTTTGGAGGAAGGCAGCTTTCTGCGCAGCTCTGGGATGGAACCACAGACTACCAGGTCAGATTTTTATGTTTTAACTACATGTGCAGCTTTTATTTGCTGGTCTGGGCGTAACTATATGACATTGACAACCAAAGTTTCATCAACCTCATCCGACATTTAGGTTAAAGAACAGTTATTTTTCATGATTCTAATATTAAATATCAGATGTTTCCATTGTCTTGTCATGTGCTGATCTTTTGTTGATGCTTTAAAGTAATTTAAACTTGATTATGCTTTAGAGTTAATTATGTAATATGTTTTGTAACTTTTGTGTAACAGTGCTTTGCAAAATACATCCAGCCCCCCACCCCCCCTTTTTTTTACCACTCCACAATTAGTTGCATTGCCAATATAAATTGTACTTTACATTTTACAGTAGAACTCTGTAAATTGCACTGCAGTCTGCCTGTGAACACGACAGCACAGGCGGACCAGAAATCCCCAACTAATGACCCTCGTCTTCTCCTTTCTGCCATCCTTTTCCACCAACAAGACTACTTTTAATATAGAGCAACTTTTGTTGTGTACTTCAAAAATTACTCTTTGCACGTCACTCTTGACTGGTAGTTGGAGCATTATTCTGTGGAAAGGCTTTTCTTTATCAGAAACATAGAAGCTGGATAAATGAATTGATGGATGCTGAGTGACCTTGGAAGAAAAATAGTTTAGAAGTTGTAAAAGAGTTAAGATGTGATAGAGGTTTTTTTTTTTCAGGTAGAACAAAGACCCCCCCAAAACCAGTCAAAACTGAAATATAACCGTGAGACTCAGAAGTTTGTAAAAATATACTTTTAGTCTATTATATTCAATTCAGTTCAACACCAAAGACCTTATTAAAAACTAGATTTGTGTAAAAATATTCTGATTTCTTCTCAAATAATGAAGGAAACACAACCCTTCAGGGGTGAGACAACCTAGATAATTTGTTTGATTCTTTGATGCTTCTGCAGATTGAAGAGACGTCGCGAGAGCGTGAGGAGCGGCTTAAAGGTTGGTCTACATTCTTGGAGGGAGCAAATAAAGAACAGCCGAAAAAAAACGACGGCAAACCAGCAGAGAGCAGCACGGAAACCAGCGAGTCCAGCAGCAGCAGCAGCAGCAGCAGCAGCACTACAGAACCCCAGCAAACAGAACCGCAGTCCTCAGAGCAGCCGGACAAGCAAGCGGACTCGACCGATAGCAGCCTGGCAGGTAGTGACAATGAGGACGCCTAGGAACTGACGTCTGCATTTTACCAGGGAGTCGCTGAGGTAGTCCTGCTTTAAAGGGAATGGGGGCGACGTTTGCTGCTGAGGACAGATGTGAACAGTTTTAGCTGTTTTGTAATGTAGAAAAATAAAATGATAATTTCACTGCCCTATTTTCATCATTTCAGTTTTTATTGTAGAGCTGCACTAATCCAGCTGTTTAAACCTTACATTATATTGATGATAATCACACTTTACATTTATTTCCTGAAGTTTGTCTTTGTGTCTCAAAAAAAAGTAACTGAAATCTCACACCATCTTAATATCATCGTTATGTATGCAGTGGTACATAAATAAGGATTCCTAAGCTGTGAATACAAAAATGTGTTTTCATACATTAAGGACTTCTTGAAAAAATCTCCAAAGAACATCATAATAATAATAATAATGATGCCATAAACACTGTTCTCGTTATATCCTCCCCTCTTACACAAGCATGGATATGAAAAGAGACTGTTAGCTCAGTGAGGATTTAACACAAACAACAACACATGTGGCTTGATTTAAAGCTCTTAACACAAAGCGCACATCTGAATAAATGCTTTGTAGAGCAGTAACACATGAACGCTACCAGACGCTAGCATAGACATAAATGGCTCTCAACTGTAATAATAGCTTTCTTTGCAATTTGGGGTTATTCTATTAAGTGATTGTGTTGAATATTTCAGTCTGTTGCTGATTTGCTGTTATGCATCAAACATGACCATTTGTGTATTCCAACCTTGGATGTACTATAGGTTGGGGTTCATTAGTATTCCCTGATGATGTGCCACTGAGGCAGTAGATTTTTTACATGATTTGACTATGTAAAGCTCTAACTTAGACACTTATTATTGTGTAAAATCTTTATTATCTTAGTACTATTGCATTAACAGCAGTAAAGTTGCTGTATATTACAACATCAGAAGTTACAGTAGGTCTAATAGGTGGCCTTTTATTTGGAATTTGCTATAAGTCTGTGTGTGCACGTGCACAAATGCGTTTTGCTTGTGCCCATGCATTTAGGTGTGGGTGTGAAGATGTATGTACATTCTGAAGCAGAGGCCGACCAATATTTGGAATCAACATGCTTTACAACCCCAACAACATTTTAATAATGCCATCTTATTTAAATGATGTCTAAATGTCCAGTTAGTCCAAACATTATTTTGAGAACAATCAGGCAGCGTGCAGCTTTAGTCCTCAAGTGATCTTAAAAAATTCACAGTTGTTTTTTTTTTTTGTAAACCGACCACATGGATACAAAACAAGCTTACATTTGCGTCGTTCTTTTAACCCTGTATCCTGGATGCTATTTCTACTCCATGTGGGTCTTTGTTCTACTGTCCCTCATGTTAAACTCTTCCTGTAAACCTCGTACAAAGATGAACGGCTCATTAGATAAAGGGGATGAGGCGTTTCTTGAGGATGTAGAGAACGGTGGCAAAGAAAAGCGCCAAAGCCAAGAAGATGAGCAGCTTGTCTTTGAGCTCCCTGCGATTGTACTTCAAGATCAGTTTCCTCCCCAGATGGATGGTTCCAGTCATGCTTTTAAACTCTTCATTGGTTTCCTGCACTGTCTTAGAGGAAGTGGCTGCAAGGGGGGAAGGTAAAGGAAAAGAGGTATAAGGGCTTGTAAACCGGACAACGCTTAAAAGATAGGAGAAACTTTAGAGGTTTCTTTACCTAAAGTCTCGATGGTGTTCTTACTCTGCTCCACCTGTTCCAACATCATCCGGCATGTGAACATGTATGTGTGGGAACATGCATGCATGGCAAGCCCGGGGTGGCCTGGTTACATGACTGACTCATGGCGTGAAAAAAATCTCCCAGTTCGGCCCTGCTGCTGAGTGTTTGTAGGTTCTGGTTTGAGTCAAAGAAAGACGACTCTTCAAATCTGCATCACCACTAGGGAGCACTCTTACTCTGTTATTTACATTTTTTGAAAAACGAATATTGAGAAGATTATAGTTTGATACTGCTTAGTTTAAATCTTAAATTGATAAAAGATATTCTTCATAACTTTTTTTTTTTTTTACAGAACTGGTTGCTTTGTTTTTTTCAGGTGTTTTAATGCTTCTCAGCTGTCAAGACTTGTGAGGATCGTCCATAGTGTTCAGTTCATTTTTATTGGCCCTGGCTGTTAAAGCCATTTGGTTTATTCCTATCAATATCATTTCTTTAGTCTGACAAAGTTTCCTATAGGCTTTCATTATTGAGCCTAATCAGTTATTGTTGAGGCTATAAATACACACTAATTATTAAGATCTGATTTCTTGGGTTGCTGACAAGCTAATTTATTTCCGTTGTATTAAAAATGGCAAATGTATGCATAATATATAAGAAAAGGGTGTCCGTAGATCACCTACTCTGTTACTCTGCGTAAGTCTTGTGTAATATTCAGTAAAATGAGTAGTTTCACTTGTTCCAGGATATCATCACGGTTTCCATTCAAACTTGTTACACTTTCAACACTCGCATAGCGATGCTTCCAAAAAATGGCTTTGAGACGAATAAAAATATGTTTGCAATCATAACAGCTTTTAAAACTACAGTTCCTATTCTTTTGAATTTGATCCTAACACACAGTCAACTCATATCAATCTCTAAGTAAAGGAAACTGCTTATTGTTTATCTCACCATCCAAGATTTTATCAGAGGTGGTTAGAGTACCTAGAAATTTTACTCAAAAAAAGAAGCAAGTAAAGAAAAACGAATTTTATTTAAGAAATGGCTCAATAACAGTAATATAAGTACTAAAGCTACATAAGTACTGTATAAGCGATAATTTCATCAAAATAAGAAAATATGCAATTTTATGCTGAAATTCTATTTTTAAAGTTTGAAGTTTTTATTTTTATTTTTACAATTATCCAGACATTTTCCTGAAGTAAGAGTATCGATACTTCATATTAAGATTACTCAACTACAATTATACAGTATGGTGTAGTAGTACCACTCCTGTAAGTTACTCAACTCAATTAAGTATAAGACTCTCATGTTGGCTTGAAGTTGCCACTAGGTATATCAAGTATTAACTAGTGTATCTTTCAGTGATGTAGTCTTTGTTGTTACACATGCATATGTTGTTTGTTGATATGGTTTCCTGGTATTCTGTTATTTTCCCCTCTTTTTCTGCAGGTGCAGCGGCAGATTTCTAGGGTGTTGTTGTTAATATTGGCTGTATCATTCTCTCTCCCTTCTATTATTTTTTCACCCTCCTCTTGTTTACACATCTTCCACCACCTCTCTCCATTGGTTTCCCTTTTAATTGCATATCCATGCCCATTACATTTGCCATAAGCCCTAAGCAATTTGCAATAAAGCTTTATACATATATATATATATATATATATATATATATATATATATATATATATATATATATATATATATGGACTTGGTAAAAAATACAAAAGAGAAAATATACACAGATCAAATGTTATCAGACACTAATATACTCCTCCTAAAGACCAGAGGCAAAGAACCTTTGTTAGCAGTTGCGCTAACAACCCGACGGTTTACACCTGGATTACACATCCTGTAAATCATATTAAGGCTCTTTTAAGTACCCACTAGTTCTAGATAAGCTTTTATTTAGCTAATTTATAAAGTTATTTGATCTAATTATTTTAGACATAAATAGATACACCTAAACTTTAATTTCCACTTGATTTTTCTTCTCCCCTGCTGGAAAAATGTATCGCCCACAGCATAGCTGCCACTATCTTTCACCTAAGCGCAGTTTATGATGTGCTCTGTTGGTTTTCTGCATGCTTTCTTGTAAAATTCACAAAAAAATCTTCACTGGTAGGCAAACGCTGTGATTTCACCAATTCTTAAAAGTGTATAAAGCGACACAAAGGTAAAAGCGCTGAACATGAATCACATTTAAGTAATATATATTATAAAATTGGGTAAAAAGAAGAAATGTTACACTGAACCCGACGATGTGATTGATGGAGACAGAAAAAAAAGCCCTCGATATCTTATTTTCCTCCATGCAACTTAAAATCTTCTCCCTTCTTTATTTGCAATAAACATTCAAGTTTTTATACAGTGCTGTTGTTTAGATTTCAAAATGCATTTTGGTCATAATTGTTAACCGTAGTGGGAAGCGTCTTTTATTAGCCGAGTGGGTGTATTTGTTTATATTTTCAGCTGCTCTTCATGCGTTTAAAAAATGTTGGCCCTGCCTCAACTGGTTCTCTTTCGTAAATTAGACCCCCTGATTCCCAAAGATTTCCGTCGGAACAATCGGGCGTAAACAAATACACCAAGCTTGTGATGTACAAATGGGTCTTACATGGTGCAGAAAGTTCAGCTGGGGCAAAAGAGCCATAAATGACTTTGAACACTGTGTTCTCTTGTGTTCAGTAAACCGTAAGAACAACAAAGCTTTAAAATACATCAATGACATATGAGTCAACGAGGAGGTGCAGACAGGGAATGATATGGGATGGGAGTGGAGGGGAGATGGTGGAGGAAATGGACGGAGCATGTGTTTGTGAGTATGTGTTCAGTTCCCTGGAGTCCACCCTGGAGATCGCTTGGGAAAAAGACCTCTAGGTCTGCCTGAGGTCTGAGCGGGTGCCAAGAAAAGCAAGACTAAAATAGCGGGGAAGGGGAGCAAAAGAGAGACTTTATATCTGAGAATCTAACACATGGTGTTGGAGAGAACCAGAGGGATGGAAGACGAAGAGGGCGTGAGAGGAAGGAGGAGTTGCGGGGATGAGGAAATGGTGTGAACAAAGAGCTTTACATCTGAGAAGTTATGTATGGAAAATAAAAACATTCACATGCTGTCACTCTCTCACACACACTCAGATTGGAACCATATGCTGACACAGAGAAAACTGGGAACGTCTTGATTCCTCTCTTGCACTGGGATGCAGAGTGGGCGAGATACAGAGGAGGGGACGGGGACGGAAAGCACCCGTGATTGTAGATGATGATCGGCTATGGGAAACTCTGAGTCCGCGGCGCTGCGTGGACAGCTCCAGTCCATTAACAACGAGCACAGGAGGGGACTTCCTCTGTGAACTCACAGTTTGAGCCCTCTGAGAAGTCATGCACCACACTTGGTCTCTCTGATGGGCCGATTCAATTTATTATCCGTACATATTATACATATATATTTTTTAACAAACTCAAATGAGGGTTTTGCAGTTTAAAATGCACCTCAAGTACACTTAGATGATTATGAAAACACTTGTTTCCATGGAGACATGGAAAAGCTATCACTTACACAAGAGACCGTTAATGCAGATACGTTTTGCGTGTGATCAGTTGTGGACGTCACTAAGAGGAGAGTTTGGAAGTGGCTGGGAGAGGACAGAGGGAGTGAGGCAGCTGATCTGCTGCAGATGCTCTCCTCCGCTGGGAACTGGACATAAGGTTGATCTTTTGGGGAAAACAGTGGTTATTCCTGGGGTGTGGGTTTGTAAACAAGAAAGCAAGTTGAGGCCTAAAAAAACACTCGGGCAGCTAAAGGGGAGCCATCATTTTTACAAGGACAAAATATCTTGTTGCAAATATAAACCTAATGGTAATTTACTGGTAGTGTATCATCCAGAGAAACACGTTGCAGTGCATAACTTTCTAAAACATAGATGGTTTTTAAAGGCTTCAGTTAGTGCAAATCTTAAATTTGCTGCATGCACGTGTATTCAGTTCCTTTTTATAGTCTGACAAGTCTAAATAAAATCCGGAGAGACCAAATGTCCTAAAAAAACAGCTTTACTTGTGTAAATATGTTCTGCTCAGGTGTCTGGATGGTATGTGCCAGCTTTGCACATGTTCCAATCTTATCCCAACTGAAATGTTATGTGGTAAACAGCTTTTTTTTTGTTCAGTTCATCTGATAAAGCTGCATTTTCACTTTGGCATTTTGAGAATTGGCTGTCATTTCTGTATATGTGCTTTGCAAAGCCACACACAATGCAGCGTCTATGGAAATATGTCAATCAACAAAGTACCAGTCAATCTAAGCTAAGCAATTTGTCTGATTCATCCTAATTAAAATGTTTCTGAAAACTGCAAAAGCTACGTTCGGCCATGCCCTCAAATGGAACAACAAGCTTGGTCAACATGACTAAACTCAGTCTTGAAAATCAGTATTGAAGCAAAACCTTTAACTGTCTGCCAGAAATCTGAAGAAACTGCTTCCCATTTCTTTGTGTTTCATAATTACTGTAGAGTTAAACAGAGGAAATTGAAAGACTTTGGACTGGCTAAAATAAATCTGACAGAAAATCCGCCAGATTGAATCTCTTTGTAGAGGCACTGTGGACAACAGATGCCCTTACAGTCGGAGGTTGTGAAAAACATGTAAACATTTAAAAAAAGCCAATATTAACAAGTTTTGATGTTGCATGTTGACAGACTCCCACAAAAAGAAGACGGAATCAGAAAGTGATTCAATAAAGCAATAGTTTATGAGTGTACACATGCCCTCTGCTTATTTTTCCCATGCCTTAGGTTTGTTTCTGTGCTTATTCAATACATGTCCCATTAAAGGTTAAAAAAGATTGACTAAATCAGTTTTTTAATATATCAATAACCTGTCATCCGTGTGGGATGTGTAGACTTTTGTTTACACAGTTTTAAAAGGAAAACCATGTCAAAACTTGTTGTTGTCCTGTTTATTGAGCATGAGTTTATTATTAATATCAGAGATTCTGAAGCACGGACAACTAAAGCTTTTTGGGCAAAATACCCAACCAAAAAGTTTTAGCTGGCACAAATATTTTTAAGGCCAACTGTAACTGGCATTTTCCTTCTCTGCAATAAACCACAAACTATGAAAGTCAGAACCAGAAAGTAGAAATGACATCTGAAAATCAAAATCCGAAACCTAAGTTAAAGCAACACTAAGTAACTTTTGAACTTTCATAAAATATTTACATGACTTTCGGGATTATAAGTCGACTTAAAATTGGTTGAATGAAACCTCTGTCATGGCCCGAGGGGGTCTGTATCGCTTTAACCGGCACTAAGCAAATTTAAAGGAGGGTGGCAGGATCCCTGCCACACAACGTAAAATGTTTCTTATTTTCAACATCATCATATGACATTGTTTCACCACATGTAGATTCATGACCTCATCACTGTTCATCCTTCACACATCCTCTGGAAGCAGAAATGTACTTCAATCCAACTGCAGGCAATCGGAAGCTCAGGATTTTACGACGCTATACGCTGGTGCTCATGGGAAATTCAGTCTTCCTTCAGGCAAAACACTACCGCTTTTATCGACACTGGCCGTCAAAATCGACCAAAACTGAAAGTTCTTTAGTTTTGCTTCTATCCTTGCATATTTTCTTAATTAGAAGAAATTTGCACATTTTGATTTAACTTTTTATTTGAAGTTGAAGCCACACTTTGTTAATTGTTTCTATCCTTTACGGTTTTCTGTAAAAGTCGCTGTAAGGTTAAAGGTCCTGTTTCCGATGAAAAAAAGTTAGAAGTGAAAAAGAATGTCTTTCCTTTTTTTCTCTTTTTCTTTTCCAGGACCAAAAAGAAATCAAGTGTCAGTCTGAATAAACCTCTATTTTTTGCTTTGTGAAATTCTTAAATGCATTTATTGGCCACGACACGGGCCTCAAACTGTCCTCACCTTGAACTTTAACTCACCAGTTTCTACTGTGAGTTATTACAATATTTAAGATTCTTTCAGCCATTCTCCCTATTAAATTTCAAACATAAGTATTTCTTTGCTTTTTGAAAGACCTATACATTCATCATTGTTGTAATAGATGCCTTGCACTTTGGATTACCCTTCAATTTTTAAAGTTTTTTTAAGCAGAACTACTTCAGTCCTTGAGGCCATCTGTTTACGTCACTTGTCTCTGGTCCTAAAAGCGGACAAACAGAGTTGTTTATACAATATTTGTACCTCAGCCTTAATAGGAGTCTGTTAATTAAAATTCTCTATCAAGTCAGCATCTCCAACCGAGAGGGAGAGAGAATTTGGCATTGAATGTTCAAACAGTACAACAGCTTTTCTGTTTTTCTTGTGACTTGGAATCATAACTCTGAGCCCTATTATGTCTCCTCAGTTTTAACACTGCGCCCTAGGCCCCTCAGTTGTTATTCTAAATCTTAGCTAATTATCCAACCTTGGCTTGGCTCTTTCCATCACCTTATGAAATCCAGTTAAAGTAATTAATGTGCATAATGTGTGTGTTTGTGTGCATTGTAGTTTTAATGGCAGCCCATATCTGTGTATTTAGGGCATGCTTGTGCAAACAGAGTGAAGTCACATACGGGGATGATTTCCACTTTCCCTTACATGAACAACATTATTGTAAACTATCTGTGACCTAACCTTCTCTGCTATAACTTTCCTGCTGAACAAAAACACATGTGGCTGGTTCGCAGAAAGCCGGCCTACCGCTGCCGCGCGAGGCTGCTGATTATTGACATCCTAGCATCCCGGCGAGAAAACGGCAGATAGGATTAACGCTGGGCGCTTGTAAAGCCTAAACTTTGGGCTGTTTCAGCCTCTACTGATGGAAATCATTGCATTGTTTAGTTTTCACACCGAGCATTTATTCATCTACCTCTGATCATTATTTTTTTTAGCCAGGTTGATCGTTAATTTGAGTTTCGCACATTCTTACATGCATGTGTCTGATGTGTGTTATCTAAGGGGGGAAGAACAGGCAGGGAAATTAGGAATGAGTGTGTATGTGTGTTCAGTGAAGGCTGATTTTTAGGTTGGACAGGAAATGCCTGTGCAGATGGAACAGTAATGTGGACACCATGAGAACGGCATACAGGAAACAGCCTACACTGCAGCTGCGTGTGTGTCATTAACTGCAGCAGCCTGCTGTAGTAGCCAGGAGAGCCAATACAGAGAACAATTTCAGCCCAATGAGCTAGATGGCAGTGCATGGCTGAAACATGTCATGCATCAAACTGAAATTAATCAAACTTCAGAGGGTTTGTAACACAGAAATAGGGAATCGGTCAGCTCTATCCCTCCTTAGTGTCCAGTGGCGCATTTTTGCAATGTAAAAACAATATTATTTGTCATTTGATACTTTGTTAAAGGTACGGTTCCAGGGTTTGTTATCACGACATGTATACTGGAAGGTAAGACGCCGATGAACAATTTCTAATTTTCCTATGAAAAGAATAACGTTCGCCTTCAGAAGAGTTTTTAACTTTGATTTAGGGAAGCAGGACAAAAAGCTATTTGTAAAAAGACCGTGGCATCTGACAATTACATAAAGCATTTGATCATTAGATAAGCAAGGCTAGAATGGACTGTTTGGAAATGTATAAAGTTGCACTCATAATTGCAACTTCTTTCACTTGATGTGTTCAACAAACTAAATTTGGCAATAGAATAGAATCAGCACAATTGATACCTATTAATAAAAACAAGACGCTACACATAGCAGGCACTTCACCTCACCTCAGGCTGATTAGAGCTTGAAAATGAAACTGTCTGAAAAGTTGTTTGTTTCAGTTCAGGCCACTGAAAATTATTTCCTAGATGAAAGTAAAAAATAAATAAATAAGGCAGGGAAATCATCAAAAATTAATGTACCCTGAAACATCTGTGCACTATGAATTAAGTCCCAATAAGTTTAGTCTTTAGCATGGAAGACCATACAAGTGTCACTTATACAGGACATCAGAGGTATGACAGGACAATTTTTTCGGTGTGCTGATGCCGGAGGAGTGAATGCTGCAAGTCAATGACTTGATATATAATGTATAATTTGTTTATAATGTATTTATGATTTGAATGGGAAGACCGTCTTGTAAGTGTCTTGAGATGACATGTGTTGTACATTGGCGCTATATACATAAACTGAATCTTGATTCTTGACTTGATGTTCCACAAAATTGCCGCATTGGACCACGTGTGAACATGATTTAAAAAAAAAAAATCCACAATACAAGGCAAGATGAGAAATGACTTGATAACAGCTTTAGAGCTCATGCATTCACTTTTTAAGTACTGCATACATATACGGATGAAATCTGTGTATTTCCCCTCCATTTAGTCAATAAAGACAAGGTACCCTGATGTCAAAATCTTGTTTAACTTTTTTTATATTTTATTTTGTTTTGATCTGGTGACTATTTGGGCTGAAATTTTGCCTAACGAGGGCATCCATGTTGTCAAATAATTAACGTCCAAATATATATCAACAAGCAATGTAAGTTTTGCTTTGATTTCACACATCTGGTGAGCCATTTGAGCGAATCTTTATTAGTGCAGGTTGAATATCTGCATACTGTTATAAGAGAATATTGTTTCCTTTTCTTTTTCATGGTTTCATTGATTCTGTAACAGTGGCATAAAGGATATAAGAGCATATTAAACATGTCTAAACAATCCCAATCAGCCAGGCCTTTTCTGGTGATTTAATGTGCATCTCACAATGTCAATGGGGCAGTAAGGTGATGCCGTGGTGTAATTTGGCAAAACTTAAACAAAATAACCTTTTCTCAAACATAATCTAATTTATCTAAACATCCCTAATTGAACAATATATTATACCAGGAGCTACATTTTTATGATTTCACCACTTTTCCTGGATCTATCAAATATAATCCCCCTTCAGTTTTATAAATTACGTGAAAATATGATTGCTGACTGTAAATGCACTTTATTGATTGTTTCTCTTTACACATTTAATGTTGCCATAAAGTAAGTGTAAGTTAATTTCCAATTGTTGTTACAATACAATATTTTGGTCTTGAAGATCTGAAGTCCTTAAAGCAACACCACTGTGGATAAAAGTGGTAATGTTTCGCATGAAGGAAGACTGCATTTCCCATTAAGACCAGCGCATCGCGTTGTAAAATCCCAAGCTTCCGGTTGCATAAAGGTGTACATTTCTGTTTACAATGGCTGTGTGAAGAAGGAAACGCGATGAGGTGATGAATCTTATTGTGGCAAAACAATATCATATGATGATGTTGAAAACAAGAAATGGGGGAAGTGACCTATGCCTTAAAGCAGTCAGCACATTTGTAGTTGCTTTGTGTGGGAGGGTTCCTGCCACCCTCCACAAAGTTGCTTAGTGCTGGTTGTGATAAAGTGATAAGGACTATCCCCCTCCCGCCGCCCCGGGCCATTGAAAGAGGTGTCTTTCAACGAGCTGTAAGTCAATGTATACTCACAAAAGTAATGAAAATATTTTATGAAGGTCAAAAAGTTACTCAGTGTTGCTTTAAAGCAGTTTTGTTCGTACAGTTTTCTGACTGCAATAGGTTGTTCAGTAACGGGGTTGTTTATCTCACTGTAGGCAGAAAATGCACACCATGCAAATAGAATTTGAGCTTGAATAGAAAATAAAATGTGTCAATTTTTTTCAACAAGTATAACAAATGTAATTTATATCTAGGCATATTTGGAGCAACTTGGTTTTTCCTACTTCAGTTGTTTTGCCTATGTATATCATGCAGCAAAATGCTAGGCAATCATGCGAGAAACCCCTTTTGTCCCCAAGGAGCTAAAGGGGAATTCTGCCTTTCCGTGTTAAATAAACTCAAAGGGCAGGCAGCAGTTTTTGTGTATATTTCTTGTGTATCAATTAATCCAATTTACTGGTCTTTTATATAATTAATTCAGTCAACATTTGCATTTATTACTTTAATTACAGTTTTCTACAATCATTATTTAGCCCCAAAACCCAGTTTTAACATGTACAGTAGATGTAGAGTACAATTATTTTAGTACCTTTAAGTTTATGCTCTATTTATATTTTAACTATTAGTTTAACCAATAAAAAAGTGTTTATATATGAATATATTTCTATCATAAGTGTTTTTATTATTATTTATAGCTATATGTTAAACTTAAGAAATATAGACGTCTATAGAATATAGATGGTTTAGATTGATCATAAACTTATGTATTATAGTATTTATTGAAAGAAGATAATAAAGTAATGTTACATTGTATGCACAATCCATAAGATTTATTTTTTGTTCTAATAAAAAAAACATTTGTTTTTAATAATTCCATTATAATATCTCAGTTTTAAGAGGGATTTCAAAGAGATGCTCAGACTTGAAGAGACAAAAGAACCCTCTTTGAAACCAGTTTGATTGACTGACAGGTAAACCACAGGGCATTCCAAGGCTGCTCAGGTATGTGTGTGTGAGTGTTGCGGCCTCATCACTATTCATCAGGCTTCCATGTATTTGCGTCTCATCTGCATACCGGTCCAACAGGGAACATATTAGCATTAGAGAGAGAAAGAATAGGATGGAGGGAAGTAGAATCACTTTAATTTTTAACAAGACGAGATGAAGGAGACACAAAGAGGCAAGTACCGCTGGTGCTGCTGCTGACACAGCCAGGAATGAATGAACAGAGAGGGTCGGCTTAGGCGGGGATGTGGGTAGCAATGCTGAGAGGGAAGAAGCACGGCTGGCATCAATCACAACACAATGAGGAATATTGAAATGGTAACAAAATCTAAATTTCCAAATGAAAATAACATTGTGTTAATGTTGGCTATTGATCTCATTGTTGCTCGGCCTCACTTTGTCAAGATGTGTTCGCGGGAACGTTAAATGCTCATAAATAAATAAGTGTTATAAACAAAGTAGTACAGTCACAGCGGAGTCAAGATTTAAATTAGTAAACTGGACAGAAACAAGAATAGACAAGTTACTTGATATAAATCTGGTCAGTTTTATTCATACTTTTTCACTTTTCCTCATTCACATATTTTTTTAGTGTGATTTTAATCAGATCTGAGTTTATTCTTCTGAGGACAACAGCTCCACTGTATGAGTTTTAAACCAACTAAACAATAATTTCATGTAAAAATTCTAATATGTCATGCAATCATACATTTTTCACTGTTTAGATAAAGCAGCATTACTCATTCTATTATTTTAGTATCTATAAAAAACTGTGATGGTCACACACTGATACTTTGGGTATGACTTTCTATTTATTACAGATTTCAAATTGTTTTTACTATTCAAAGCAAAAACAATATGACAATATTATTAAGATAGATTAGTGAACCAACTTTATACTGCGTTAACTTTTAAATAAGGATTTTATGTTTATTTTTGTTCCATTTGAAACAAGTGACACTAAATGAAGCCGTCCATGTTAAATGTTTCCTATCAGCAATGGAAAATTAAGACGAGACTGCATGGACGCATGCTTTACAATGTGATGGGAAAAGGCTATTATTAAAGCAGGACGCTGGTAAAGCAGTCACTCTTCTAGAGTTTCCAAGCAGATATGCTACACCTCAAGCACTATTCTGCTGTTGTGTTTAGGAATAGATAAAAAATCCACTAAAATAATGTATATTTTGATCTTGTTTAAAAACTGTAATTTCCAGAATTTCCAAAATACAACTAAACTATGAAATCTGTTGGTTAAATTGGATTAGTTTGTTCTATTGCGTGTAGAGAACTGCAATTTAGAAGAAATTTTTTTGCAGTTAGGCAAAGAAGTATTATTTTACTCTATGTCGACAATCACTTACCAGCAATTACATCCCTGCATTGCTTTGACATGTTTGAAGAGTAATGTTTGTTGGATAATATTTTTTTTACCACCTTAACATATTTGTGCTTGTAGCTTCTTAACATTTGAAAAAAAAAACAAGCAAACAAAAACAAAAATACAGAATTACAGTCTTACAGCTTCAACAACAAAATTTTCCCAGGTTTACTGAACTTTTCATGTGAGGACGACCAAAATAACAGCAAAGATCCTTTCTTTTATTTACATTACAACAGTTTTAGTACAGTATTAGGATTTTAACAGAAGAAAAATCGTAATCTAAGAGGCCACTTGAACTCTCTTTGGTTTTTAAGGTAAAGAAAACTTACACTTTCAGTCTCTGCCAGGTTATTTTTAATGGTAAAATGGCAAAAGTTATTTGGGGCTGACAGGATGACAACACAAGGGTACAAAAAGGATTAAAACCGAACTCAACCTATCCTAATTGCCAGACATGTTTAGCTTTCTGATTATAAAAGCATGCAATGTATGAGTGTGAGCAGACCTATCAATATTTGGGCCATTAGAAAATTTAGTTGATGTAAAAAACACAACAAAAGAACAAAACAGAGAACAGGAAGAGACCAAATTTAAAAGAAAAATCCTGACACACGTCTTCAAATCAGTTAAGCTGATCATCTTTAACTTCATGCACAGGTATTTTTAATCTATCCTACTGAAGAAAATGCAGACAATGGTCTAAATGGCCTTTTTTTAATTATGTTTGTAGCTCAGCTGAACAATCTCTGTCCATTTAGAGAGAATACTTTTTTTATATTATAGTTAGAAGAAGAGAAGAAGAAAAAACAAAACATGAAATAGTTTCTATTTAGAATGTCTTCAGGTTAATTAATACTTCCTTAACTCAGTATGAATACAGTCCAACATTATTTTCAATATGACAGTGAATGTAATTTTGTGCTTTTTAGTTTGTTTTTGACCCTCCCCCCCTCTTCATCATACTCTCAATCTTCTCTCCACTTGCTATATTTCATCTTTCCTCCCGGTGGGCCCATCGATGATGATCTGAATCCCCTTCTACCGGTCCAATCCCCTGTAGTGCCACTCTTAGGCGTGTTGAGGATCCCTGAGGATGCGGCTTGCATTGGCAGTCCCTTTGGGGCGGGCACGGGTACGTTCTCATCTCTCAAACACACACGTGCTCACACTTTTTACTCTCCCTCTTCAAAAAGCAGTGGTCTCAGTGGGGCTGCCACTTCATGCTGGGTACCTGAGCAGTTAGTGATACCAGGGGCAAGGGCAGGGTATTAAGTAGCGCATGCATGTTTGCCGATAAGTGGGGTTAAGATGTTAAGTGGTAGATTAATTGGTATTAATTGTGTGTATGATGCATTAAGGCAAGGGCCGGTTGGGAAATAAAAAAAAACAAAAAAACAGCAATGAGTTTTTTTCTGTATTTGAACGTGTGCATGACCCTAAAGCAACAGAGAAGTGAAACTGGTACAAATAGCATTTTAACTGTACCATCCTTTTTCCAGCAGTCGACAATCTTTTTATAAATAGCCACACTTGTTTGCTTTTGGTGCCCCCCAACCCCACATCATCAATCTTCCTCTCTCTCTCTCTCTTTTTTTTTATTTAAAAAAGAAATTCATCCATCTGTGCCCAAAGCTGTTGCGAAGCCGCTCTCCTACTTTTAGAAACAGGAGTTGGCGAACAACGGTCACTGCTGGAAAAAACACGGCCGCTTTCCGCAATCGACCTCACTCCTGCAGAAACACGCACTCGTATTATGTCTGTCTATTTTTACAAGGACTTTGCATGGACTTCTATTCATTTTACTTTTGTATCCTAACCCTGAGCCTTATCCTTCAGCTAATATTTACAAGTAAATGCATAATCTTTCACCTAACATTACCTAGATTTTCTGTCCTAAACCTAAATCCAACAACACTTCTTCTTATGTGGCCAGGGCTTTAGGCTCTATCTGAAGAAGTGGGTCCCAACGATATATATATATATTTTTTAAATTGGCCTTACGAAATAAAGAACACACACAAAAACACACATATGCACGTGCTCTCTCTAAATTTCCCCCAGTGATCTCTGCTGGCTGATTTGGTATTCAAGTGCTGTTGCAGGCCAAGCAGGCCTAAAGCTCTTTTTGTATTGTTTTATTACCCAGGGGCTCGGTCTTGCCACACACACACACACACACACACACACACGCACGCACGCACGCACGCACGCACACAGACTTTCAAACAGCACAGACAGCGAACAAGTGTAAATCAGGATTAGCATATTAGCGTATTAACATCCTGTCTGTCAGTTGGCTGCACATTGTTTTCTTTCTCTCTTGTGCACCATCAGAATTTGGAAAGGACAGTTTCACGAACAGGGGGAAAAACGAAGAGAAATGAAGGTGATAAGGAGCCGAATGAGATGGAACAGGAATAGCCAGTTAACTCCTGTAAAAAAAAAGGAGACAGATGGTCGTCTGTCTCCTACTGGGTTGTCAACTGGCCAAAGCAGAACGAAGGAGAAAAAATGGGATTCTTAGAAAGAAGGGGGGAGATGAACCTTTCCTCCACTTTTTCATCTCCTCTGTCAACATCTTACTCAGTTTTTCTGCCAGCTTTAGCCTTCGCTTCCTATATCTGTCTGGGGGTCTAGGGTTTTTCCTCAATCTCCCATAAGTCTTTCCACTCAGGTCCCTGTTTGTGTTGCTCATCAGTCAGAGGTTACTGTTCTTCATCTATACTTTGTCTCCTTCTTCTCCGTATGTTAATTCATCTCTCTTACCCACAACTCCCTCTTTTTCTTCTGTCAATTAAGATCTCCTCCTTCTCCAGGAGCGAGTGAACTGGCTAAGTTTGGATTTGTTTATCAGAAGAGAAATAAAAAGGAAGAGAGGAAAAAACTGAGAAATGTGAGGGTCATGAAGGGCGAGTGTGAGTCAGGCGAGTGTGAGTCAGGCTGCAGCTGCTTTTAACAACATGCTTCTGATAAAATTAACTGATAAATGCAAAATATGATACCATTTAGTTTTTATTTTATTTTTATTCATTGACAGGCAGATATTTCACTAGCATCAACCTTAACTTCTATCTAGAAAAAAACTTTTTCAACTTTTAAAATAAAATTAAATAGAAGTTGATCTTGGTAACTAGTTGCATAATAGCTGCAAAACAAAAGCTTGACTCACGCTTAACTTTGATTCATCGTCTAATGAAAGCTATTTAAATTATGCTTGTGGCCAGTTTGTGGCTACTATTTCTTTAACACCTGTCCTTTTCCTAAAAGAAAAATCGAAATACTCTTTATTACACACCCTGGCAAATTTTAAGGCCTGCACATTCACTGCCAGAACAAAGAAATGTGTTTTCTTTCCCAAAGCTGTGAGAACAGAATGACATCAATCTGAGAAATTGTAGTTTGGGACTTTTTACAGCTTGTGCTCAAAATGTCCAGACAAATCTAGTTATCACGTTCTTTTTTTAAGGTAAAACAACCCTGGATTATTTCTGGTGCGAAGTTAGAGTAGGGTTTTACAATCCTAGTTCAGGACAGAGCTACTGTCCTGCAGTTTCTTTATTTTATTTAGATCTATCCCTGCTTCAACTCATCCTATCTAACACAGCTGCATCACATGATTCAGCATGCCATAAAGTCCAGGAAAAGCTTGGCAACGAGCCAATCATTTGATTGAGATGTGTGGAAGCAGCATTGCAAAAAAAACAAAAAAACAAGAAAAAACAAAAAACCTGCAGGCTGTCGAGGCCAGAAGAGCAAGAATAGTAATTTAGAAATGCCATTTAAAAAAAGAATGCATGAGAACTTCATCTTTTTTGGTGACTGTTCCTCTCAACATCATGTCCTTCATCAGAGGCCTAGATTGAGGTTCTTCATGATATCTTTGCTGCTCCTGGCCCTGTGCTAGATACACTTGGACTGTTTCCACCAATAACTTTAGTGTGGGGGTCACTGCTCCAGACGTTACCTTTGCTGAAAATGCTTATGCCTACCAAGTCTCTCAGAGATGATTGTTGCTGTCATTGGGGCTTGGTTTCCAATGTTGGGTAGATGTTTTGTAACACTAAGCTGATAGATATCAGCTCTCTCGCTCCAACTGTGCCCTGTTGTTTCCCGGTTTCCATTGCTTTCGTTCTTCAGTGGCGTAAGCCCAGTTTAGTGTTGTAAACACACATCTCGTCAGGCTGAATCAAACCTATAAGCCACGTCGGTAATTATGTCAGGCTAGATTTTAGATTGGCTAATATTTAAGTCAAATCTGGGTAATCAAAATAACTCACATTGGTTTGCTGTATCTAAACCTATAAAACAATGAAAATATGCCAAAATCATTTTTATTTCTGGTATAAAACCTAGGTTGCATTATATTTAAGGATTTTCAGAGTCCTAGCATGTCTAACACAACAGGGGGCAGTATGGTTCTGTCCATCCCTACATGACCAAATTGTTCCACTAAAATGACATTTTAACCACAGTAAAAAGTATTAGACATGCTTGAATTTTTTGATGCATCTCCTCATTACTTATTAAGAAATAAAATAAAATGTAAAAGCAGATTTGTAAGCTTAAAACAAAGTAAAGTTTTGAAGCACTCAAATAGTTTTTCTATGTTTTTTTAAAATTTGTCAGTAAAAACCACATTGCTGTTTTTTGGCCATTTGTATATATTTGTGATGGATTTAAGATTCATCTTTCTAGATCTGTGAGGACTTTAAGATGATCTAAAAATCTTCAAATATTCCTTATATGTTTTTGTGGAGCAAAAACGTATCTCGTCACATTATCTAAGTTAAATTTTAATAAAGGTATATAATATTTACATGAAAAACCATCATACACATGTTTGCATTTTGTCAAATGCTACTCAAACCACAGCTGATGGTTTCTGATGCTACTATTACTCCATAGGAATGCTCAGATTCTTTTATTCATCTTAACTATGTTTGTATTCATTAGCGCTTTCTGTTGGAGCTTCTTCAGAACTAAAAACGCAGTTTGTTTTGTACTAATTCAAGAGGTTTTGTAACTACCTGGTAGTGTGCTCACGCTGTTTCTGTTGAAATAATTTCATTGGCTTGCTACACTACAAAAACACGTGTGTGTGTGTGTTTGCTTGCATGAACCCACTTTAGTCTCTGTGATGTTACTTGATGAGAAACAATAAACTGACAGCCGTGAGCTGTGCAATGACTCGCTTGCTTGGAGTGTGTGTGTCTGCGTGGGATCCTTGCATGCGTGTGTATGCGGGCCTCCAATCTGTGTGTGGCTTATTTGTCATCTGCCAAATAAGACAGAGCATCTTTCATCCTCTTCCTCTCATCTCGACGCTGATAAAAACATAGTTGTGTTTGTTGCAGACGTTCGCGGACTGACACGCGACAGCACTGAGGCTGGTGTTTGTCTCAAAATCAGCCCGTAATTATACTGCTTGTTTACACTTTGTCGCAAAACTGAATGCAACAAAGTGTTGAATCTTGTTTTGTTTTTGCAGAACAAAAATAGTTTGCCTCGCCTCTGTGTAATGATGCTCCACATCACTGTCACCATGTGAATGATTGTGAGCAACATGCATGTTTTTTCAACAGAGGTTGTGTTAGTTTGTTCATATTGCTAGTGTTTGTGTGTGTGTGTGTGTGTGTGTGTGTGTGTGTGTGTGTGTGTGTGTGTGTGTGTGTGTGTGTGTGTGTGTGTGTGTGT
>JAVLVB010000635.1:1180784-1191805 GCA_032876305.1 Orestias chungarensis
CACTCGACTGTTTCTCACCTCTTCTGTCCTCACGCTCAGAAGCTCCCGGTCTCCCACGTCGCCGACGTCCTCAGTCCCCTGCCGTTTCCTGTTGTCGATCATCCAGACTTCCCTTTCTCAAACACACAATAAATCTTTATACATATCTCCTGAGAGTTCCTCGTTTATGTGGGTCCGAAGAATAAACAGCAGCATGACACTCAGACTTTCCTAGAATATGCTTTGTCTATATGTTAAATGTCCAAGTAATGAACCTTCATTTTTTGTGTTTTGACAAACCTGATTATAAATACTGTATTTGGCTTCATACTGTTTTTATTATATTATTTTCAAGTTTCAGCTGCTGTGACTGCACTATGACAGATTGATATACACAGGCTGCAGTTTAAATATTTAAATGAATGATTTATTAATATGTCTTAAAGTATTAAAATGTAATCATGTCACATAAAGGTTGCCTAATAACTGTGCACACAAAGTAAATTTTGTTTGTACATATAGACACATGTCTTCCAGTTTGTTCCGATGAGAAATAAAATAAACCCTTGGGATTTCAATGTCAACCATCATATCTTCATCACTTCAAACACAAACAGCGAGATCTCGTTGTGTGTTTAGGAGTGCACTCTTTTGGTTGTTTGAATATGCATGATGGTGAAAACAGTTTCTGGTGACAGGAGATAAAAAAAAATCTATTGATTCAAGATCCTAATTGTACTTCAAACACATCTTACATAGTACGATCAACCACAAAAATGGATGTAGGATTACAACTGTCCAAGATTATTAGCATCAACATTTGGAAGTACTATTTTTCATGACGAACTGTTGAGAAGTCAGTTAATTTTTATTAATTTATTAGACAATTTATATTTGTGTAGATGTAAAATAAAAATAAAAACCCTTAGGAGGTCCATCGTTTCATTTTTTTTAATACCAACAGATGACTGAAAACACTTGAAAGAGGTAATCTTACTTATAACATAAAGGGATCATGTTGTATGCACAGAATGAGATGACAGCAGTGATGTGTTCATTTTGCTGCTGCTGCAGTTATGAAAAGCAACCTCTTCTCTTATTTGGGTTACTCTGAGGTTGTTTGAACTTTTAAGGGATCACTGAAACACAACAGGAAGCTGTGAAAACCTTCAGCAGTGGATCCAGTTTCAATTAGTGAAGCAGCTTGTACATGGATCCAATCACACGCAAACATGCCTCCGGCTACATATGTACAATTTTGTCAGGAGTTTAATTTACTGGTTTTATTTTTATCACAACAGTTGCTGATACCAATCCACCGCCTGACCATTTGCTTTGAGGTTTCAGGGACACACACCACACACCACACACACACACACACACACACACACACACACACACACACACACACACACACACACACACACACACACACACACACACACACACACACACACACACACACACACACACACACACACAGGGGTAAACACACAAACAGAATTAACCTATCGTCAACCAACTCTTTTTACTCTGCCCCCCTCAGGATGACCCTGTAGGTCCGCCTTTCTTTGCAGCACATGTGTCTGCTGTTACTGACAAACTAGAGACAAGTGATGATGGAGAATATGCAGAGCTGTGACTCGATGACAGAAGCCCTTTGAAGACTGAGGATAATTATTTTTATTTACTACCAAATCATATGTCAAACTATCCCATTACCTTCACCAATAAAATTAAATGAAACATTTTCAAAAATACTTCCAAATGTAAAGATTTTTTTTTTTTTGCACATACTGCTTTCACATCTTTCAGCAACCTTGATTTCCTCATATTTTATGTTCCTTCCTACGGCTTTACTTTCTCCTTCTGACTCTGTTGAAGGAATGGGAGCTGACACAAGTAACCAAGGTTTTACCGCCTCTTTTCTTCACACAACTTTGCTCTTTCTCTTTAGTACTGTCCGAAGCCTTCCAGAGAAAACAGAATCTGATGGAGTTTACGATCTGATTACTGCCTGGAGGCGCTGCTGGAGTTTTCACCCCCAAACCGCCACAAACACGCCCACACTGGGTCTCAGCAGTGGGGCCTGGTGAGGGAGCATAACTCAACAGGTTTCCTGTCATGTCCGATTCAGAACAATCTGGTTGACTCTTTCTGCAACGCAAGAATGTGCGCTGCATCAGCTTAAAATGACAGCGTGGCTGTTTGCTGCTAAGAATAAAAATCGAATTAATGTTTTATCCAACAAATGCATATCCTCTATGCAGGGGGACCTAGTGGAAAGTAAATTAATCTTCATAATATTAAAACCACCAAGACCGACACCATAGGAATCTGTAGCTGTAAAAAAAATAAAAACAAACAAAAAAACTGATCAGATTTTCTCCTCAGCAGCTAAAAGGCATCAGACAACCCAATACTCTTCCTCAACTAAAGCTCAATAAAAGTAAAACTGTTAGTAAAGCATGAATTAAACTGTATTTGAAACCCAAGAATTGCTAGTCAGTGGGATCCCCCCTTTACAGACGCGAAACTCTAACTTTCCCAGGGTGTTGGTTGATAGTTGGAGTTCAAATTCCTGTGTTTGTAAAGATATCTAATGCCCTGATTGAACAATTCTTTGACAGAAAATAGGGTGGAGAGATAGAGGGGGAGACATCCAGCAAACAGCTCAAGACCAGCAACTGGGGGCACAAGACACCTCATCTGGCATGAATTATATTGTATTGAAAACTAGTTGCGCATGATATCCAGAGTCTAAAGCATCTTGATCAACACAATCCACTCCTGACACTTTCCTGCTGGCCACATGGTAACTTGTGACCAACTTAAAGTCTAAAGCTCTTTGAATCCCGCTTTTTGCTTCTTAAACAAAATAAGCTGGTTTAAACATTATGGCGAATATGTTTAAACAAGGTTCAAACATTTTTTTCTTTCTTTACTTTTCTCACTGTGTATTGTACAGTTTTGTCACATCCTTGCCAAAGTTTGTGACATAAGTTCACAAATGTATTCAAACATATGTTTTCAGTGATTTGTAAATCATATTTGTTCATGCTATCAATTTTTTAAAATCAAATTAGGGGGGTTTGTTATTTAACTTTTCCAACAGCTATATGGCATTACATTTATAAAATACACACAGAAACTATGTTGAAGTATCTCCATTACTCATTAAGTCGAGCTGTAACTCTTACGAACGCATTATAAACAGAAAAAAACTTTTGCCCTGTTGCTGCACATGAGCAGGGTTATGATGAATCTTGAATGACTGAATCACATCAATATTCCTTCAGCATCTTGACTGAGTAGACCATTTCAGGTCAGGCCACCCAGTGTCAATTGAGTACAGGTCAGATCTTTGACTTGGCCACCAGAAAACAAGCATTTCTCTCTTTTTCAGATTTGGTTGCTCACAAAGAGGTCAAATTTCCACTCCACTACCAAACCTCAGCAGGTTTCAGGTCATATGTTGTTGCCCTGGCAAACTAGTGTAAGAAAGGTTTTGAATTCATTTTTGTCTCCACAACCACAATCCATATAGGTTGGGTGGTTGTAGTAATAAAACTCCTTCCATTTCCAGTTACTGGAGGTATGAATCAGTGTAAACAGATTCATACCTCATACAAAGTGTTTTGTTTGCCTTTACAGGGGAAATTTTAATCTTACCTATGATTTGCTTTACCTGAGATCCCATCCTACGATTTGGATCTGACAAACAGTCTAATTTTGTCTCTTGAGGTGTTGGACTCTTATCTGTTTGATACCAAATGGGATGACTATCTATAATGCACTCCTTGCAAGACCAAATTGTTTGCAAAAGGCCTTTTGAATTTATTTCAGACTGAAAGATGGCAACAGTGGCAAGTCTGATGTTTTTCATGGTACTTTTTCTTACTTTTATTTGATTCTCCTACGCGCTCTGGGGCAGTAAACTGCAAAACTCCTGCTTTTACAGAGACGTTCATGCTCAGTAATGTCGACTTGATTTGCAGCACCTGACAACTTCTTTCCCTCTTAAAACCTATAAAAACAGTAAGGTTATAAACTTTCAAACCTTTGACATTATGATTGTTTTCGTGCAATTAATTATGGCAGTTTGCTATGTATTATGCGTTTTCTCCTTCTATGTCTTAGGTAAAGTTTAAGGTTAGGTTTAATTTATTTTAAAACCAGGGAAAGACCAGGTAAAAGTTGAATCTTCGCAATCTTATTGCTCTTTGTATCCTCTGTCTATGTATTAGGTTGTTCCTGTTGGATATTGTATAAGAAACCAATATCAGGTTCTACAGGGGAAGTGGCAGAGCAACTTGTTTTGTTGGACGCGGCTGGGCTCAGTTATGTCAACAAACTTAAAGTGGGAAAATCCCAGCCGGTATGTCGTCCTCGCCATCTTTGTTTCAGTCATTCGGGTCAAACTGGTGAGCAAAGAAACGAGGCAGCTCCAACACATTTGTTCTGCTCATTTCACAACCTGATAGATCTGATTAACTGCTAATTGCATGATAAAATCGATTGTAATTTGAATACAAAGGATTCCTATCCTGTTGTAGTAAGATGTGTGGGACTTTTTTTTAGAACATAAGACTGGCTACTTTTTATCCGTATGGAGGCATTAGAAGAACTCGACACATACCCAACATGCATATAAAATAGTAATTTTAATAAAGAAATGTAAATGTAGATACAAAGATGTGCACACACATTTTGTTGGCAACTATCCTATGTGCTACATTACAGTGCATGATGATTCTGTGCACAGATCTCCATGCCTTAACACGAATAACCAGCTCACCAACACTGACCTATCTGTCAGTGGAAGCGTCCTGGGAAAAGCCGATGAAGTGTCCCTGGAGACGCTAAATGCAACCGCTAAAAATGTTCCTAATGCACACAAACATGCATGCGATTACACATTTTCACACAGAGACACAGAGTGAGGAAATCTTTATGTATAAACAGATGAGCATCCATTAACTGTAATATTGTTATCCAGCTGTCTGAACTGTGACCCTGCTAAGTCTCTGTGTTTATGTAAAGGAGAGAGATAGAAAGGTTACAAGCCTATTTTAGTAGCCGGGGATATTTTATTACTGATCTTTTTTTTAAGAAGCAACACATTAACTTTAACCTTCTGCTAGAAGGACCACAGCAACCATATCTTTGCAATTAGTTAACATTTACCATAAAATATCATGGTTGTGCAAATTAAACTCCATGCAGTTTTATCTTCATTCTTATCTTTGAAATCCAAAACTTATTAAAGTGGTATTTTTATATTTTTGCGTGTGTGGAAAAACCATGGATTACTCACAGTTGGTTGTATTTGTTCACACCTTTGGTATAAAGGTAGAAAGCAACTTCATGCTTTTGAAATCATAAAATACCAAATTTTGGAAAACTGCTGTGCTTTATATCGAGATTGTATTTGATAGACCAACACAGAGTTATGTAGTTTAATGGCATAATTCTTTGGGGATGCTCGTTTTCCGCAGGAAATAGAAAAGTTGGTTAGAAGCGATGAATGGTGTTAAAAACAAACTTATAAGGGAAGGAACCCTGTTTGAGACTGCGAAGACTGAAGGGCTTAAGTAGAACTTTAGCTCAAGTGGGTCAACATCTCTAAACATACAACCAAATGGTTTACATAAAAATCTTGAATTTTTTTCAGTTACCATGCAAAGTCTACACCTAAATCCATCAGACAGTTATTGGCTAGATATGAAAACGTATTTTCTAAGACACTTCACAGTTTAGTCTGTTCTGGCTGTTAATACAAGTTGCTAATAATGGCCAAATAAATTAATGTAGGGATGCACAGTGACGCTGTTGGTATTACTGTTGCCTTGCAGCAGGCTTCGGGTTCGATACCACCTTGGTTCTTTCTACACAGAGTTTGCATGTTCTCCTTGTGCATGTTCGGGTTCCCCCGGGTACTCCGGCTTCCTCCCACAGTCTAAAAACATGACTGTTATGCTGATTGGGTACTCTCAATTGGATGTCTCTGTGTTGCCCTGCGATGGACTGGTGAACTGTCCAGGGTATACCTCCGTCTCCCGCCCAATGTTAGTTGAACCTGCAGACCCACCGCGATCCCACAAGTATAAGAAAATGGATGGATGGATGAATGGATCTTGAATGGAGCGTATACCCAGTATTCATGTTACCCTGTGCAGGTGATCATAATGAACACAACTTATAAACCTGAAACTCGTAGAAAATGAATGTTTCTTTCTGAACTTTTGAATGTTTCTTTCTTTTTTGTGTTTTGAGTTCTTAGGATGAAACAACCAACTTCCAATTACGACTCCAAGAAAAGGTGGTTTTGCAAACTGTTGATGTATGTAAGGGTAAAAGGCAAACTGTGATTGCAATTTCTTTCTGAAATGTTGGAGAGCATGTACATTTTACTTATTTTTTTACAGTTATAAAATACTTTGTGCCGGTCTAGCAAATAAAATATACTGTTTGTGGACCTAAATGTGACACAGGGTGAAAATGATCAAAGAATACTTTTACAAGGGAGTCATCATTGTTTTAACAACTCTTGCAGTCTGGTCACTGCAACTGTGGAAGCAAAACTCTTCAATTTTAACTACGGTTATTATGTTTGTAAAGTTTCATGACACCCCTGAGAGTCTTTGTTCTTAGACTGGGGGAACATCTGCTGCGCATCGCTCCTAATCCTAATTAAATCCAAGAACGTGGAAATGAAGAACCAATGCTTTAACTAAGTGCAGTGGCTGTGTGTGTTTTTAAAGTGTGAGAAGCAGGATTGAAACAGAGAAGGTGTGTGTCGATGTAATGCTGAGAAGAGAACTAAAGGGCCATTTATAGCTGTCACACACTGACAACCATTACCCCTGCATTTACAAGGCTTTCAGCACAGAGCGGCAGGAAGACACTGCGTGTACCAACACACACAGAGAACCTCCACCCGCTCTACCTTACTGAGCCTAATTATCGACACGTTTCTCTGTCGGATGAAACAAAAAACTGCTCTATTTTCAGCCTGATGGAGTCTGAAGTCGCTCTCTGCTTCCCCCCCTCTCAGCGTCTGTTGTCATGTCTTCACAATGCAGCACCCGCCGCCCGGCCCGTTTGATTCCCAACTTGTTAAATAAGAGTCAAATTAAATCAGACAACGAGGAAAGATCCACCCCCCCCCCAACCCTCACAGCCACTTTCATTTGTTTTGATTGTTATTCAGAGTCATGGATGGCAGTGCTGATGTGCATGAGTGTGTTGAGTGAAAGTGGCACCTTCTCTTTGAGGCTTGCTTCATTAGTTGTTAAGCAAAATCGCTGTGCTCAGCTCGGGTCCGTTATGAGAGTAGGTGTAGCAGGTTGAGGTCTTGGATTAAGTGGTCCCTCTGCAGATTTGCAGAATATCTTTTATGGAAGGCCAGGTGTGCTTACACTGATTACTCTGATTTACTATTTGTTTCTCTGACCCAGTGCAATTAGTATCACTGTCCTGCCACAGAGTACATGTAAACATTTCTGTGTGTGTATTGAAAATACACATCTCTAGAACAAATTTGTTCTGTTTCTTTAGTTGTAGGTGGACCAGAAAAGAGGTTTAACAAACAGACCATTAGTAATGTTCACCAGAGCTGTGCTGTATGTGTTTGTGGATGTTTGTGGTTGCTGGCTGTTTCTGGTGAGCTGAGCCCATTTCAGAATTTTCCAGCTCTATGAAAAACATGTATGAACTCACACCAACACACTTTTTTTTACTGTACTTCTTACAGTAAGTATACCATCTACTACTAAAACCCGAACTGATGGAGCTATCTGTTTGTTGTATAATATAAATCTCTGTATATAGATGGTTCACAAAGTATTCTCAACACAGATTGTACCTATTTACACATTGCAACCCGAAATCTTCAACATTCTTTTTTTCGATTTAGTTTGGTATACAACCATGAAGTACAATAAATGTAATATAGAAAAAAAATACCAAAATAGCACTTTTAGTAAAAACTGAAATAAAACACTTATAGTGTGAAGCAATTTGAGGTCCTCTGGACTTGATACACCACAATACAAATACAGGCCATTTACCATTTACACTATATTTGATTGAGTTATAATGGGACTGTATATGCCTGGATTTGTACCAATGCACTCGTTTATTGTCTCTGTAAAGTACTTAGACAGGATTAAATTATTCTAAACAAGTAAAAGTCTAACTATACACAATGGCTGTTCTTGTTTTGCATCCATTCATTTGACTCAAATTGCATTTCTTTGTGAAGTCAGACACCAAACTGAATTTCCATATGTTTCCTGGCCTTGAAATACCACTTCCGTGTTCCTATAGGAACACGAGTCATGGGACTGAACCCTGTACATATTTTCTTCTGTGTAAACTTGAATCCATCGGGTAAAACAGGAACCTGACTTGCTGGGCTCCACATGATTTTCTGTGACTATTGTCATAGTTTAAAAAGGGTATTCTGTATTAACATTACTTAACAAAACATGCAGTTAAAAATTTCTTGTAAATCTTTCTGCTGCAGCTGATTTGAACTCATTATAAAAACAACATCCTACTCTGCTAACCATAAACAGGTCGATGTGGAGACCAGTTTTATTTCTTGAGGCTTTTATTACAAGGACTGAAATAAAATACACTTGGACATGCACAGAGTCCAAATGTTACTCCTGGCCTGCATGACTCTGCTCCATTCATCACCTTTCCTTTCTGGTCCCACGCTGCTTGGCTGAAGTGCATAAATAAACAGAGGGAGTGAGTATTTGTGCAGAAAAGGAAGGTGATAGGAAGGCTATTGAAGGAGGTGTGAGCACAATCATTCATCAACTCATGCAACAGACTGCTTTTCCTATTTATCTCTCTCTGCAGGGTGCTTAGAGACTGGATGGGTGTCCTCTTCGTTCTGGTTTTGATTCTGTCTTGATGTTTCCATCTCAAATTTTTTTCCTTTTTACTCCTCCTTAAAGATGGATAGTAGAGAGAGCAGAGCCAGTGAGTCCTTTCATTGATCACGGCTCTATTGGCACAATGGAAGAGTGAGAGGCCGGCCCTGTGAAGATCCTAGCATGATTTTCACTCGACTTACCTCTGTGAGGACAAGCCAGGTAGTTGGCCGGAGTTATCAAAAAGTTCATGCTCAATTTCAACTCTGATACAACCATGAACTTTGATTTGAACTAGGTTTAAAATCAACCCCTTAGTTGTTATGGTGAAAACAACTTTTATGCTAATTTGGGTTTAGCTTTCCCAATAGAATTGTCTATAAACGATATTTGTCTGTTTTTACTTTTAAGTAAAATTCAAAATTGTTGACCTCCTAAAAAAGGTTTTAAATGCTGATAGATCTTAAGCAAATAATCCAAATCATTTGTTTGTTGGTTTGTTAACCAATAGGCTAAATACTGCAGAGAATTTGAGTTAATCTATAGCAAATTTCTAATTTGAGTGAAGGTTCATAAGGTTTAAGAAATTACTGACATTACAGAGAGTCCATCCAATGACCTTAGCTAATCCATAATTTGATCATCGAGGTAAGGATAGGAGGGGGGGAACCCATTCTCCCACCCACTAAATTCTTAACCCAAACACATGTGCCTACAAGGAGTCCTGAGCAGATGTCCAAACATCTTAAGCTAACTGTTTTTGATGGGAAGACGGCTTCCTCAAGAGGGCATAGTCTCTCACCTTATATCTAAGACTCAATCTAACCTACTTATATAAAAATGTAATTTCAGCTTGCCATGAGAAATCATTGTTGATCATGTTTGAATCCTTATCCAAAGTTCTTGACAGTATCTTGAAATAGGAAGGATGTTTTTTAACTTAGCACACAAGGCACCAACCTGTTTATTAATTTCCTTTTCCATCCTATCACTAGTCAGCAATAGGACACCAAAGTACTTTAGGTCCTACATAAACTGCTTTAATGCACACGGTCATAGCTTGAAGGCAACAAAAAGGTACAGTTCTTTCCAGCAGTCTGACTGTCACCCTTCCATCCATCCATTTTCCAACCCACTTATCCTTGTGGGAACAGGCGAGATTCTAGGGTACACCCTCGACACGTTACCAGTCCATCGCACCACTGTACACCAAACAACATTTATTTTGAGAAAGTGGAGGAGAACTTTATTTAATCTGTAAGGACTGGGTAGTCCTTAAAAAAAATAAAAATGCCACAAAAGTGCTTTTACACCTCCCAAAACATAGCCAAAGTTATTCAGCTATGACCCTTTTCCTGCTTCATAAAACACATCTGGAGGAAACACAAAAAAAAACTTCTCTGAGCCAGGGCGACATTATCCCTTCCTGAATCTCGGCTTTAACTGCTGCTTGGAGCCTTGTTTCCAACACCTTAGAGCGAAGTGTCCAACCATTACGTTACGATCCAAAGAGCCAAATTTGCATTCAGTCCAGCTGAATAAAAAGTGTTCAGAGATGTAAAAGTTAAACAACATTTTTGAAAACCCTGTTAACAAGAAAGCTAAATCTAAAATAACGTTGCTATACTTTTACCGTAATTGTTTTGTGAAACTTCAATGCTATTATTCCATGAAAACACCAAACAACTGCATACAGTGATATTTGTTTATTTAGCCAGGTAGTTGGAGGAATTAGTTAGCTGGTCCTCTTTTTGAAAAACTAGATTACCACCTAACTGCAGAGCAATTAAACTTTTTAAAATTACAGTGTATTACATGGGTTGTTTGAAATTATTTGCAAGTTGAGTCAAGTCAGCATAATTACATATTTAAGTTCAGTGTGCCAGCAGTCATCAGTTCATTATGTGTAATTATGCAACATATGTGTAATGCTCGCTCTTTTTCTGGTCCGAGCTGATCTTGTCTGGACAGCTGCAACCTGTGATGCAGTTTTGGATAATTTATTTGAAGGACAGCAACTGTTTTTCATCATGCCTATGGTTTAGCATCGCACCAATTTGTATATTTACTTAAGTTATATATATATATATATATATATATATATATATATATATATATATATATATATATATATATATATATATATATATATAT
>JAVLVB010000635.1:1191905-1234592 GCA_032876305.1 Orestias chungarensis
GATTACAGTGCAATGACTTCCACATGGTTCACAAAATGTTTGATTACCGCAGTGTACATTTCAGTGTGGGTGGTAGGTACTTTCCTTTGAATCCCCATCTGCCACTAGCTTTAGACCACTGGTTGGAAATGCATCGAACCAGACAAGAATTGGAGTGGAGAAAGGGGTGAAAGGGTTAGAGGTGAAGGGTTTGAACAATGAAAGAAAAAGATAAATTGGGGGAAAAGACTGCAATTAGCAGAGCTGGAATCTTTTAAACTTAAGTTACTTTTTTTCCAACTGGATTAATGCTTAAACACAATACTGCTATTTACTGGCATTTCGAAGACGGACACAGGATTATATCAAGACAACCAGCAGTTTTTCAAAAGAAGAAAGGCTGTATGAGATTACTACAGGTGCAGCTCAGAAATGTAAACATCAGACGGCCTGCACCTTTTAGAAAACGTACATTTTGGATGTCAAGATTCTATATATATTTTTAATCTCTTCACAGAAACACCATAAAGGCACATTTTGTGTGATGAAATATTCATTAGTTTAGTGTTGGAACATGACCTATTCTCAGTTTTGGACAACACAATATGCACAGCTTGTGCATAGGGAAGTGAGGTTTATGTGTAGTGCCCTGTTAACAAACAATGTTGGTAAAATGGATTTTGAAAAGAAAAGAAAGTAAATGAAGAGTCAAATTAAAACAATGTTTAGATATTTCCCATGGCATGTTGGAGCATTTCCCAGTCCCATTATTGCAGTTGTGGACAGAAGAATGTCTGGGACAATAAACAATGACTTCTCTTTTTGAGATTAAGCTAGAGGACAGTCCTATCCACACGTTGATGGTATGGTTTTGTTCGCTCAGTGATGAATTAACTTTGGCCAAGTGGTGACAAGGAAACATAATGTGTCTTCAGCATAAATATGCCAAGAGATATTTCTGTCAGCTGGGAGAGCGTGTAGATAATAAATACCTTGTAGATATTAAATAAAAGTGTCCGGAGAAGCATTGAGTGATACCACATGGTCACCTGGTTCTGATCCAAGAGAAGATCTTTTAACTCAGTCTCACAAGAGCTTTTCTCTTCTCAGTTTTCTTCACCTTAAATTTTATCTTAAGACCTTTAGTCTTCACTAAAAGCTGTGTACAACTGATGGCTAGGATTGCACATGGTTAAGAGAGAAAAAGGGAGTAAAGTTTAGAAAGAAAACATTTTGTCTGTCTAGTAATAAAAAATTCTGAGATAGGCAGATTTGTATTGGTTGGAGTTTTTTTTAAATCTTTATCTTCCTGGAAGACATGTAAAATAATACATACAAATTATTTAGACAGAGCTGTAAATGATTACTGTATAACTCAACTACTCGTCCAACAGTCCCATGAATCTTTTAAGGTTTATTTCTGAGTACTCTTAAAACACAACAGCAGGGCTTGGAAGGATAAAAAAGAGAGACTTAATTATGAAGTTGAACTTCTTATTTACACCTGGACAGGTAAATGATGAATTGACCTTTCAACCAGCCACAGGACGAAAGGCTTCAACAATCCATCAGCAAGCTAACCACCAATCACACTCCAGGGTGGAGGCAGGATCCACACTTGGAAATCTACAGAAACAGGCTGACAGATGCACTCTGCATAAAGCATGCAGACTTGGGGTAATGAGACGGACATCTCTCTCCTAAAATGAACTTATGTGGTTTTATCCTCCTTTGTCTTCTCCAAAGCAGACAAACAGACATTTCTCAGTTCATTTTCCCCCCCTGGTATTTCCCTGCCACATTCCCAGGCTGTCCCACAGCACCCGCAATGTTTTCAATACAGTAACATATCAGACATAACCCAAACCAGAACATGACACTGTGTCAGTAACCACAGGATGAAAAACAATGTGAGACTTTGGGGACCCCCACAGGTCCAGAAGGCATATGACCCCTTTATTTCTGCCAGGTTTTTGCTCTGATTTTTCCTTTAGTACCTCCATCTTTCTTTACCTCCTGCTCGTCTCTGATGGTGACGTGTGGTAGACCTTAGACTATTGTGTTGCAAATGTGAAAGTTTTCCTAAATGGGTCCTAGTCTGTTCTATTTATGTGAGACTGGCTGGCCGCAGCATGAGTTTTCTAAATTTTCCAACAAGTAAATTTCTATCCTTCATATTCGGAAAGCAGCATTTATCTTCTTCAAACATTCTGAAAAAGTGTCCAAAAAAAGGCCAAAATGCGTTTGTCTATCTGCATTCGCAAACAGGACCGCAATGTTCTGTGTTTTGCCTTATTTTTAAAAATGCAGTGTACATCAGTCACTCGCAATCGAATGCCTAAAAACTGTCTTAGTTAGTTTTTGTCCCATTGGACTCATTTACAGATCTGAAACTATGCCGTGGAATCTCAGCTTGCAGAACATTTACAAATATAATGAGAAAGCGATGCAACAATACCTGAGACACTCAACTGTATAGGTGTTTGCATTGTCAGTACAACATGTTTATGTTGCCCATAACACTTAAGTTGTTTTGCTGTTTGCAATGAGCCTAAGAGGAGATAATCATCGTGAATCATTTTAAGTAGTTTCAGTGGTATTTCAGTGTTTACTCCTCATATCAAGAAAGCACATCTGGAATTAACTACTGCCCTCCCTGTGTATGTAAATATTGGTTGTTGCTCCCAAGTAAATCATGAAATAAAGTGACAGCATAACAAATTCCGATGAATTGAATACTTTCTGTTGTTTCTCGTTGTAGTCCTAACAGACAGAGTAAGGCAAGAAAATGGAAGAAAAGTTTATTTGTACAGCACATTTAAAGAACAAGGCAATTCAAAGTTTACACTAAAAAAACAGCAAACAAGTAAGAGATTTTGAAGGTTGCAGGGGAAAATAGAAAGTAATGAAACGTTGGAACTCAGACTCCAATGAACGATGTTCTAGATAGTTATTATTTAATGCCAACTCTAAACATTACTAAAGATAATGTGCTTGTTTTTAAGGTGTCTCTGAATTAATGAGATGAGGAGGAAAGACACGCAGCAAAGCTCTGTGAGTCAAACATTGAACCCAGATTTTTTCCGTTATAAGCTGGCTGCTATAACTAAATACCAACTCCACGGGTTGATTTCTAATCATAGTTAAAGTCTTGATTGTTACAACGGCACAGTAATAATGAATCAATTAATGAATCAGTCAATCCACCAATCAAACAAATCATCAATCAAGTTTTTTTTTCATGAAAGTACTGTTATAAAGTTTGTCATCTACAAAGTTTCTCAAACCTTTTATGCATTTACCTAAAAATGTTAAGTACATTCATTTAAAAAAACCACTTATAGAAAATTACTTGTATATTTTCAGCTCGATATGTAAAGTCTGTATCAAAGAGGTTGAATGGAAGATATAAACCTATTAATTGGTTTAAGATTGAACATGAATCTTGTATACTTTTTAGAAGGGGATTGTGTGAGTAAGTGAATTGGAAAATTGTGCAATTAAGCGCTAGTAACAGGCAAAATCAAATCAAATGAATACCCCAAATAATAAGGTACCAATAAAAAATGATGACTGTCTGTAACATAATTGCATTAGTTTTTAAAACCATTAGAATCCAAATCAGAATTAAACTTTAGTGACACAGATTTTGTGCACAAAAAGGAAATTACCTTCAGTTTTAAGTGCTCAAAGCACACACGCTTAAAGCATATACTAAATTAGAAACTTATAAGTAAATAAGGATAAAAAAACAATATGTACATTTTCTTCTAGCCATTCCTGTATTGTATTCTTTCTTGTGATAAGAGAGAAATGTAACAAATATGCCAGTATGCTTATTTTATCCTGTGTTCGTCATTTTCATCAGAGAAACAGGTTGGAGTAAAAAAATGTCCATGTGGCAGCAAGGTTTTGCAAATGGTGCGCTTTCGAGGTGAATTGAAGATAAAAATTTAAACAGTGTTTCCAGCATGTTTTTGTTTCTGCAGGGATGTTATTCACTGTTTTCCTGACCCTAGACCAATACAAGCCCTGGATTCAGGGAAGGTCAGTCCCGATAATCCTCTCTGCAGCTCAAATTATTTGTTGCAATCTCTTATTTTGTGGTTTTCTTAATATATATGTATGCATATGTAAGGTTAATTTAAAAGTAAAAATTAAAAAAAAAAATACTCTCAGTGGTGATTCCAGGTCTTGTGCAGAACCTGAGGTCAGCATTGGACAGGCTTCACCTTCTCAGGTTGCTGTTGTCATATTTCTGGGAATTTGATGCAATGTTTGGCAACTGGTCTTTAGTCAGTGTGAGTGGAGCTCACTTTCATATTAGCTGAATATGTGTGTTTTGCTTTCAGCATTTATAACCTTGTTAGGCCCTCTTTTCCAACAAATGCTAGGTTGTGAGGACCCATTCCTCCTAAGGGGGTCCATACCCAGGGAACATAAGATAAAATGCTGTTTTTGGGTTAGGGGTTAGGTGTGGGATTAAAGTTTGAGTTGAATTTAGGTTATGTTTACAGTAAGCAACAGAATGATAAAAAAAGTTATGGAAGTCCTTGTTATTGCAAAGTCCTTGAAATGATAGAAATACACATTTTTGTGTATTTGTGGATGGTGTGTATGTGAGGGTGCTGTTGTGTTTCTGTGCTTGTGTGAGGCAGTTCCTTTACAGTGTTTGGCCAGAAATTATTGTGTCATCACAGCATACAGGGGTGTGGGAGCCCTCTCTGCTGCCCTGGTCTCTTTCAGTCATCGTCCTCTCCTTTCATTTCTGATGTAATTTAAAAGCAGATTGATGGGTGGAGGGGGTCAAGTGTGAAAGTCACTCTCACACATGCAATCTAGATGGTTGTTAGTAATGACTTGTGTGTTTTTAATGTCTACCATTGCATCTGATCCAGAAAGAAAAGTCTCTGCAATTTCCCTGTTAATCAAAACATTTCACTGCAAATGTGTGTGGCTGTGCAATTCATTCACAAGGCGTGTGTCATAGCGAGAAACGTTTACCGTACGTGTTTTAATTGGAATTCAAGAAAACTAAAAATATGTAGGAAACAAAAAGAAATCAAACTAAAACATGATAAAATAGGATAGGAAGAGAGTTTTTAAGATAAATGCGAAAGAAGGCAATGTGGGTAATGGCTTCCATATGAGAATGTATGAGTTTCTCCGCTTGCTTCTTGGTGTAATCATATCAGCAGTCAGCAGCGCTTCCAGTTTCAATAAATGTAAGGTATGCAGCAAGTTTCAGGATCCAACTTTCTCTGCATAAACACCCCTTAGAAAAACAACCCAGTTGTACAGGACTGTGTGAGTGTGGTGTTTAAGTTCATGTGTGTGTGTGTGAGTGTGTGTCTATATATTCATTACTTTACAGCATTATGTGAACAAGCTGGGCGTTTAGTGAAAAGTTGGGTTTGGTGGTTTGGATTTCTATTAGATGAAGCTGTCATGTTAGCATATGAAGGGAGTTTTGGGGGTTTATTGTTAGTTTTAAACAGGTTGATGGGATTTTAACCTTCCTTACAATAATCAACAGTGCTTGTTTAAAATATAACTTATTTACATGCTGAAAAGCAAGAGAATATCTGGCTCTAGAGTGAAAAACGAAGCTCCATGGACAAGAGGGTGCTGCCCTCAGCAGATAAATGCAACACACCTGATGAACCTTGGCTATCTCTCCACTCCCCAGTGGTCTGGTCTTTTTACAGCAGCAGGAGGGCAGAGGGAGATTTAACGTTGCACAGTTCTCGATGTCAAACAGTTGAACAGCCTCTCTCTGCTCTCAACGTCCTGCCAGTGGTCGCTGCAGGGGTCAGCAGAGGCTGCAGACCTCCTGTGTGAGCTCTCAGTTGGCAGCGGAGAACTCACAGAGCTACACAGGGGATGTGTTGAGAAATCGTAAAAAAAAAAGACGAAAAAAAAAACTGGGGATATGTGTGTGCGCTACGGGCTCTGAATGCTTGAACATTCACATGTTGCTCAATATCTCCAGTTAAGTTTTACACAAACTGTGCAAACACCCACATTGCTTGTTCTGAGAGAGCCAGGGCATTATTAATCTGGCTCGGGTTCAACAACACATCTCAAATAGTTGTGTGGAGAAGTGAGCTCTGCACTGAGAGGTTAAAGTTATATATATATATATATATATATATATATATATATATATATATATATATATATATATATATATATATATATATACAGGTTACTCCATTTACTAACATAAGTATTTGTGACAAAAAGTTGGAGAAACAGAGAAAACACATTGCTTATGTTAAAGTAAGTTGTAGGTTTTCTATAGGATTTATACTAGGAGACATAGGTAGAATTTGTTGTATCTAGAGGACCAATAGTGGGATTCTGTATATCTGTATATCTAGAGGACCTATTTCTAGATGTTTGTCAGGGAAGGTCAGATCTTTTTCTTTTTGGGTAAAGTATAAAATATTACAAAGAGTACTCTAACACGTTTCTTTGAACCCTCAACCATACGTAACCAGTGACATACAGTAAGGGGAGGCCGGTGAGGCAATGCCTCTGGTGTAAGAGTGGCAGAAAAACACTGACAATAGTAAGAGAAAATATATTTTTTTCTACAGGGAAGTAATCGTTCCTTTTTGTCAAAATCACAGAATTTACTCATTTTTTGTTAGAATATATAAGAGAAGGCTGAGGGGAAGCAGTGCTGTGCCTCACCTCTGATGGGGCTGTGTCACACAGTAAATTAAGCAGGCAATTGTAAATTGTGCCTGTTTTCCAGTCATTTACATATCAAATCTGTAAAATGTGGCTTTTATATGCATTCATCCCCTGTTTGTTCTAGTCAGAATTCTTAGTAATTATTAGTAACTAGTAAACATTGTCCTCTTTTCTTCATAAGAAAGGTTTTTGGGCGATTGTCAAGGCAGCCTCAGCAACAAGAATAACACATGACAGCACTGACGTTACAGAAGAACAGCAATAGATAAGAATCAGTCTTAGCTGGAAGAAGACCAATATCAGGGAAGAAGGTAGCTGGAGCCTGCCGAACCATGTCCCTCATGTCAACCCATTCCTGGTTGTGCTCTCATCTATCTTCTTACTGTTAGGAAATTGGGTTTTCATTCGGTGTGCAATTATTGTTTTTTCACCAGACGGCATCCAGGAGGCTGTTTGTGCCACAAAGGTGCCGTCAACTTCCTTGATACCGCTGAGGAGGATGAGAGGAGCGGCTTAACAGTAATTTGAAGCCTGAGTGTTACATCACATTATATCCCCAAGCCTCCTCTTCGTTCCTTGCTGTGTTTTTTATTTTTCTTGTTGTTCACCCGCTTAATACTTGTCCCTAGTAATACCTTCTCATACAGTATGTGCTGAACCCAGGTTATCAGCTTATGTACTCTCTTTGTGAAAAGACCTCCAAGCCATCAACAACCCTGCAAGAAACAAACCTCAGAAAATCATACGACTGCAACCTCTCCTCCATCGCACCGCACCACCATCAAAGTCCAAACTTATGTCTGTGCTACCTGTTCGCCCCACCGTCATCATCACTGCCTCCTTTCCAGTCCCAACGCGGTCTGGACAAATCAGTGCAACAACAGAATACCAATAACTCCCTGATTGTATCACCTCTCCCTGGCCGAGAACCTTCATCAGCCACGTAAAATAAACTCCAAACAATATAACACCCCTTCCTTGATTCCTCCTAACCTGACCGTTTCCCTCCAGTGCTCCCAGTTCCCCTCATCACAGTTTCCTCCCTTCAAGACTTGAGACCTCCTTGTGCACATTCACATTTAAATTGTACACACTCGGTTTACTAAATCGCCTTTACCTGATCATTGTTCTCCTGAGTTGCTTCCTGCACGTGGGTCAGACTGTTAACAAAACTATGATTGAGATTGGCGTAAGCTTAGCAAAGACTAAGTTTACCCACCACTTGTTGCAAGGAAACTTTAAATAAACATTGATTATTTGACCAGATAGTTAAAAGGAAGGTATCCATTTATTGACTCTGTGGAAGTAAGAACCCCATGCAACTTTCATTTCTTAAATGACAATGTTCACACTTTAAAGTGCTTACCCTGAAACTTTGCTCAACTATACCGATGTGAAGACATGACATCATCAAAATTTTTTAGACTCGCTCTGATTGTTTGAAGATATTGAAAACATTCTGAAATAAATACCGATATATATGTTATCGACCAAACCATGGTTGCCGTGATGTAGTGGTCAAAATGATCTAGTCTCTACTGGCCTTTTAGTTTTGACCTTTTGAGGTTTGGAAAGACCATAAACTGTGTGGTCATCGTATTGGCTTGGGAACATGTGCCCCTGGTTTGACAAATAAAAATGTACACCACTATTTTCAGACTGCTATTTGCAAGAAGTAAGGGTCAAAGGTTTATTTGTCAGCTTTTCTTTCATTTTACCTATATGTGCATCATGCTGATCCCAAAATCTCATAGAAAAGAGATAAAAAGGCCATAAAGTGATAACAGAACATGTTACAAAATTCAGTTATTCCACAGAAAGATGCCTTTTCTTCTTCTCTGTACCTCAGATGAGAAATGAAACAGACTCTGGAGAAAAACTGAGGGAAGAAGAAGACAGAAGGATAGAGAGGCTGATGAGAATATATTCATAGTGAATGGATTACTGGGTGAAGGAGAGCAAGATAATTGTTTGGAGTATTCAAATCAAGTCCCAGCTCAATTTTGAATCCTCCACTTAAGTGAGTTTGTGTGATTGTGCGTAATTGTATTTCACCATGTGTGAAGCTGTGTCTCACAAGTGGTTTTAGAGTGGCATTGGTAAATGGTGTCATCCCCTGTACTTAACTTAAGCATGTCTTTTAGATTCATAGGTTGAACCTTTGACAGTGAAATTCAGCTGTTATTTATCAGCATTTAAGATGCTTTTCGTTTCCGTCCTCACTTTTACATTTTCTGTACTTACCATTCTCTGAATTATTATTTCTATTATCATTTTTTTTCTTTAAAGCGCTGTCTTCTAATCTTAAGAAAACAGGGCATCTTCCTTTTACATATGTCACTCCTATTTACTCAATTGCTATACATTAATTTATGCACTCACAAAAGCCTGAAATGAACAAGAGCTGGACTATCAAGTAAACAAACAAACAAACAAAAATTGTTTTTTCTTTAAAGTATCTGCACTGTATTCCATATATGTTCTCTGGATATTTCTTGAATGCTTAGACAGGGGCAACCATGATTTATTAGGTTCAATCACTCAATTAGGATAATTTCCCCCAATTTCTTTTTCAAAACAGGCCCTGGTATATGTTAGCAACCATCATCCTCATTTGGTAAACCTGGAATGCTTAGGCAGGATATGTAGGGTCACAGTGTGGTAGGGTTAGGGTTAGGGTTAGGGTTAGTAGCTCTTTTACCGTCCTTATTTAGAGCAACACAGCTAAACTGTTTAGCTGTATTACATTTTGCAGGATGGCAAACATAGTTAGAGATCGCAGAACCTCTATAAAGGCATGTTAATGGAAAAATATCTCATCTAGGTAATTTTCAAAAGTTTAACCAGCTGAAAAGATATTCTGTGTCTTTATCTCTAGAAACATTGACAACTGTAACTTTGTGTGAGGAACCGTGGCTGTTTTTGTTTTCTTCTCTTTGCCTTTATTTATAATCAGCCTTAGTCACACTTTGTTTTGTTTTTGAGCCGTTTTCTTTCTATTACCTATTTTCAAGCTGGTCTTTGCTATTTTTAGTTATACCGTGTTTGTTGTTTATGCCTTGCGTTTAGTTCTTTATTTATTAAGATTTACATTCCCTGTTAGCGTTTACTTATTCTCTGATGTGTCATTCTCTCCCTCACGGCTGTATTTTTCCCATTGCTGCTTATTTTACACTGTGAATTCTGTTGTTAGTAGTTGTCCCTAGTTTTCTTCAGTATTTTACCAGTCCTGTTCTATGCCTCACCCATTTGTAAATTGATGGTTAGTTTTCAGTAAATCCTTAACCTAACTTAACTTTGCCTAGTACACAACCTGAGATGTTGTTTAAATTGTGCTAAATTAGTCAAGTACTTTTATGACTCCAAGTGTCCAGCTGCTTAAATGAGTTACACATAACCACATAATTTTTATTTTTGTTATTCTCATTGGCACCACAAGATACTTCATTCTTTTGAGCACTGCTATGCCGACCTCAGCTTAAAACCCATCCAAACAATGCCTAAATCTAGACTATTAAACAAAAAAAATCCAGGGTTGTTTAGTGGAATCCAATAAACATTTTAAATGTTTTTTTTTCAACATGTTTTTTTCTCTAGTTAAGTACGATCTGCTGCTTTTGATGACTTTATTTGGATCCCGTCTGGTTTTTACACCTCAGCTGCTTTTGTTTCATTCAGTTCCTTCATAATTTGCCTGTATAGATTTGTGATATAAATAAGTTTTTGATTATAAAAGATTTATTAATTAAGATTAAAATAATGACCAGTATTACAAAAGATCTTCGTGGAGAACCTGGTTTGTCGAAATCTTAAATTGTCCTGTGACCAAAGCTAAAAATCAAACCCAATCTTTATTTCTAGTTTGATTTGGATGTTGAAAGGATCTGAATTCAGATGTAAAGAGCTTAAAAAGACAGAAAGAGAAAGGAAGAGGTTAGGCCAGGCGTGTGTGCTTCTTGCTGATGTTGTTAAGTGCTCCGGCAGTGAGATCTGGTGCCGGACAGAGGAGGACTGGGATAAAAGGAGCAAAGATCCATTAGCTAATGGATTTCTTTAGACCTGTTTTGCCAGACTGGATATCATACTGACATGTGCACAACAGTTCATTCTTTGTAAAATGCAATTAACTAACACTTAGCTGACAGTATTTTAAATAAATAATAAAAAAATGCCACAAGTCATAGAAAATAATCAAACATTTCACATCAAAATTAAAACAAGGATTTATGACTCTCCTCTATAGACCGGGGTGTGTCTTTGAAGACAGGGCCTAATTGGTATTAATCGGACATCTGTGTCCCCACCATTATTAGGCCTTTAGGCCAGGAGTATGACTGGAGCACGTCACACCCTTTCCCCCAGTCCCATATTTTCAGCCTGCAGTCTTGCTGATGGCAAACTGAAGAAAAAAGCCTGTCTGTCTCTTTGCAGAAATGAGTTTCATTGCAGCACTTGTATTGTTTCTGAACCCTCCAAAACACACTCTTGAAGGACAGGATGTTTGTGTAACCATACTGTTGGCAGTATTGATGCTGTTGCTCAAAAATCTAAGCTGCTGGAGGCAGAAGAGGCTTAAAGTGACAAAAAACAAGATGAAGAAGGAGAAAAAATAAATATATTAGAGTGAGTCAATCAGTCCCTTTGTCTTTCTGCAAGCTTTGCAGTCAGTCTGACCTTGGATGACCTTTTTTAGAAACAAAAATGAACAGAAATGGTGCTGAACCTTTAAATTAGTCTAATGCTGCGCTCCATTTATGAACACTGTCAACGTGAAAATGTACAGGCGGCAAGATCCAGATCATTTTGTAATGGTGTTACATTTAATCAAATGGCTTTTTTTAAGTCCAAGTTGAGTCTCCATTGAGGGAAATTAACATTCTGTCATTTAACACATGCCCTCCACAAGGCATAGCCTTGTGTTTTGCATTTAACTCAAACATTGTTTGTGATTGAAAAATTTGTTTTTGTCTTTCCTCTAACTTAACAAATAGACTGTTTTGAATCCCTGATTAGTATTTTATTGTAATGTAAAAGCCATTTTGGGTGAATATAGTTTTTTCAGATGATCAGATGCTAAATCTATTAGAAATTTGGGATTAAAATTGAATATAAATTATGGTATGATACAGATTAGCAACATTAAGTACAATGGGAAAAAAATCCAGCCTTGATTATTGTCCATTATTGTATTGATACTACCCAAACTCAAACAGCGCTTTGAAACTTAACAACATATATTTTTGAACCCGAAGTTTTTATTCCCTTCTCACGATGTTTCCCTTACAGCTCCAGACATAAAATCTCTTTGCTCCACAGTACAAGTAGCTGTTGATCATGTTTATTAAAACAAGAAAATTTGGTATTACTATTAAAATTCTATAATAATATTGTTATTTTTCCATTTTTGATACCAATTTATAATATAAAATAATTTTTTTGGTAGCTAAAAAATTCAGCAAAAAAATTCAACAGGCGGAAAATGAAATAACTTTGACAACGATTAATAAAATAAGGTTATTTTAAGATCTGGCTACTGTAAATTTAAGTAACACGATAAAAAAAGCATCTTTGCAGAGATGAAAGAACTTTAATTAAATATAGTGAAAGTCAAAAAGTTATTTTACACTCCAAGGTTCAAAATAATACAAAATCAACTTCATCATCTTTACAGTAGTTTCCTCTATACTATTCTTCTCCTCTCTGATACTGCTGACAATGTTTAGGCTTACAAACACAAGCCTGGAGGCAGATGACCCCAGATAAATCATGTTACTGTTGTCAGACAAGTGCTCTGGATCTTACTTGTTCAAGCAAAACCCTTTACATGTATTTATATACGTGGGCAACAACAGGAAAAAAAAAAAAAAGATTCTTCTGCTTTAAAGCATCACATTGTCTTTTTTTCAAAAAAAAAATCTGTTCTCTCACATACATTTACACACCCACACTTACCCTCTCACATTTAATGCAACATGAAGAGTGGTCTCAAGGCCCTTGATTGAGATTAAATAAATAGGTGGCTCATATTTTTTAAAGAAAAAGTCAATGAAAAAAAAAAGCAAGGTGAAATAAAGTTTCTCAAAGCCTGAAAAGCTGGAGAAAAGGAAGAGAGAATTGATTTTTTCCTTCTTTTTTTTCAGGCCTTCATTACAACTTTGACCCAAATTAAACTTGGTAACATAAAAGAACAACAGAATAACAACAACATATTCAAATCTTTACATCTAAAAAACACAGTAAAATTGTGATAAATTGAACAAAAGCAATACAATATGACAAATTAAAAAATATATCCTAATGTTTTTATCATAAAACACACACCATGGCTTATTTTAGATGGATTAAAATTAGCAGTGGAAATATGGCTTTGACCAAACAAACACAAAAACAAATGAACAAATATATATATATTTGTTGCGGTTTACACCATTTGTTAATGAAACCATAGCAGGGTTACTTCAATTTTAATAACAATTTTTAACTGATTCTGTAGAGTTCAATCTAGCAAAGATGGTGCTTTTGGTCTGAGAACAGTTTTATTAAGAAATAAATCCCATTCTGGAAGTATCAAAACATTATCAGAACGTACAAGTTGTAAGATGCTCAGTTTTATGTCAAAGTAATAATTTAACCAAGTATTTGTTGATGGTAGAAATCATCAGCATGAAGAATAAAAAAATAAAAAAAGCAGGGGCAACAGAATAAAAAAAGAAGTTCCTTGCATTAGATGCTCCAGGTAATCCTTACAAACAGATCGTAATGGTATAATTATTTGAAATCAGTTCTGTCAATCTGTGACATATGAACCATCCGACACATCCAATGCGCTGATAAGAGTTCGTAGTCAGATACAGCTCAAAAAAGTATTTTGGCAAAAGATAAAACAGTTAAGACTGTTTAGCAGCACATACTACTGGGTTGCAAGTAGTTATTTCATGTAAAAAAAATACTGCTTGTTTAAGTTCTTTAAGACATCTCATTGACAAAGTTTCCTGCGCTGAAAACAATGTTTTCTTTTTTACCAAGAAATAAAAAGTAAAAGTAAGTGCTTCTTAAACATGTGCTGACAAAAGAGAAAAGTCTATAAAACCATTCCCAAAATCAAAATTTAATCCAAACAGCATATTTTACCGCTAGAACAATGTGTTAGATTCTTGATTAGACACAAGCTCAATAAAAGGTTGGTTGGCAATATCAAATAAATAGCTGCACCATAGGTCTTTCTTTTCATTCTCTTTATTCTCACAGTACGACGTGTCTGCTTTGTACTTTGATGACAGATAATGAATCCTTGCTTCAAATAACATTGCTGCATCACATTTCTATGTACAGTAAAGTCCACTCCTTCAGATTTAGGTTTAAACAAATTCTTTATATTAGTCAGCATGTTTCTTTTGAGTTTAAATAAACCCAGTGCATTTGAGTAGTCCAATCAGAGATGTGCAACGAATTTAAAGAGGAGCTAAACACTACAGTGATAGTAAGGCATGTCAATGAGAAAATGTTCATAAATTACAGGGAATGGCATATATAATTTTCTTACAACAGGTAAGTTTGTTTTTTTAAATTCATAGTCTTTGTAAATTATTTTCGTAGCATTTGAAATATTGCCCGTCTTATTTCCTATCTGACATTTTGTAAATGTAAACCGAAGCCACATTCAAGTACTCTACCCGCCGTGCCAGAGTCTTGTTTAAATGCTAGCCTAAATTTGCCATGGGTACACAAAATGTGATGATTAACTGTATCAGATAGTTTATGAAATCTGATCTCATATTATTCTAGGCTCGTAAACATTGTTTTGAATGAGGTGGAAAATCCTGTGGTAAATGTTGTACAACACAAAAATAGCTCATTAATTGCAAATTTGTTCACCTGCTATAGAATTTTTTTAAACCGCACAAATTATGCAATGGACTGATAGTAATTTCTCTTAATCTCTCACCCCACCATGCAAGCACTCTATCTACACCGCTGGAGAATGCTTGAGGTTCGATCAATTTTTCTGACCTTCAGGCGCCTTCATAGACTGCAGTTAGAGCATAGCGTGGTTAATTGATTATTACCTTTAATAATCATTATTATGAGACCTCTGATAAAGTAACTGCTGTCCCTATGCAGTACAGCGCTATAAACTTTTTTAAGCTGAAATATGAGCAAAGATTATAAACAGCTTTGACAAACAGAAATCAGACAAACCAAATGGTGGCACGGAATTCTTGATTAGGTCTCTTACATCTGAAGATCACATTTCACATCAAGATGTTGAAATTTTCTTCACTAAATCTGTTTAACCTTTATAGTAGAATTAGGTCATGTAAGGCAATATTTCATAAGTATCTTAAAATGGAAATGTTTCTATGGTTTTAAAGGATTTGTAGCTTTTCACTATCCGGGCAGGAGTTTCAAGTTTAAAACTTTACAAACGGGCTTTTCAAATTGATTTTTCCCATAACATTCTTAGCAGTGCAACATGTACGCCAAGAAAGCATCAGTGGATTTTTTCTGAAAATCATAATAAAAAAAAAGCACAAAATTGGCCAGAAATAAAAAAAACAAACAAACAAAACAAAACAAAACAAAAAAAGAAAAAAGGATGAATCTCATTCACAAAAAATGATTAAGTAAAATGGCAGCAGTCGTTTAAGACATGTTTCCCTTTGCAGGGATGAATTTGTTTGAATTTAAAACTGAACCTTAAATACAGCTGCTGTTGGTAAATCATGATCACCCCTAAAGGAGAGTAGCTACATTCATTTGTGGTGTTTAACCTGACGGTGTATGCAGATTTTCTCCTGAAAGTATTTTGGACAATGCATCACATGGTAACCACAGAGCAGATGCATGAGAAGCAAGCTTAAAGTAAAAGTTTTGTTCTTGCCCAGAATAATTGGAGTCCTTCAGGGAAAAAAAGTTTGGATACTGATAAATAGATTGATTTGGCAAAATAACAAATCAAAAAATGAAGGAAAGTCTTTGAAGGTTTGGCTTGTCTGTGTTGACTGAATCAGGCTCTGTATGAAACCTCCTCATCACTATCTTGACTTGTCATCATCCTCATCAGCTCTTCTTCACATTATATTCCTTCATCGAAGACAAAACTCCATAAATAGAAAACCATTTGTGTAGGTTACATCGAAAAGGAGGTCATCACATGTCGCACAAAAAAAAAAAAATGTAATCAATCTCTGAAAAGAGGAAGTGGATAATCACGCTTCATTTGATCATGGACAGTCATAATCTTGGATGTGGCAGTTCTCCTATAAAAGCATTACATTGTACAAAGATTTCTACAAACAGTTTTGTTGTCTTCCTCGTACATTTGTGTTAGAAAGGGCCTGAGTTGCTGTTTGTTTTGTTCCTTCAGATCTGGATGGATGCCTCCATCCTCACTAGAGTCCGGCTCGTAGCAAATCCTCCAGTGGGATCAGCAAGAGGGTGCTTGACTGATCCTTCACCAGCGAACGCACACAAAATCCCACGCTCACACCTTTACATGGGTGGAACGATCATTCCTGGAATTGCTGCAGGGTGGAGAGTAAAAGGGGATGGAGGTTAGGGGGGAGGACAAAAAAACCCAATACAGAACAAATCTTTTAAAAGACAGCCAAAAGTTTTCCATTATCAAGTTTACATCAATATGTTTTCCCATCTGTGCAGCTGTGTGACTGAAGTGACATTTTAACAACATCAATGGAAAAAATAAATCAGCAAAATCAACAATGGCTGCATCCCATACTAAGAGCGCAGACACACACATTTAATTACATGCAGTTGCCCTTATTTTACTACATATTTGGATGTCTGCCTGACACACAGCACCATCATCACACGTGGACTCTTCAAAACTACAGGGACGGGAGTTGATTTGCAAGAACAGAGCTCAGCCCAAGATGTCATACAGCCATGTGTGCTTCAATGTTTATTAAGCTTTATTAGATACTACTTAAAAACAGATAAATGCAATATATATTTCTAAAAGTAGTGTTTTAAATATTAAAAAGTGTGTGTGTGTGTGTGTGTGTGTGTGTGTTTGTATTCAGCTATCAGAGTGAAAACCAATGCATGACACACTTTTTTTTAATTAAAACAAAAATATATATGCACAAGAGATTTTGAAATGAATAGAAAACAAATATGAATAACACCAATGTTACAAGTCAAAATCAGTGTTAATGACTCAGAAATTGGATCTTGAAAGGATGTTACTAGAACAAAAACATGCAAAGGTTCGTCGTTATGGCTTAAAGGGCACTTGGCATGACTATAGAAAAAAAGAATAAAGAAAAAATTCCTTGAATATAAAACTATCAGGACAGTTAAGTTTGCTTAGCGATCAGAAGTAAAAACAAAGAACAAAAAAAACAAAGTCCAACTTTCCAAAAAAAAAAAGAATGCATCATTATTTTTTATATTAAAAATGATTTGTATAAGTAAGCAAACTTTGTTTAAATGATAAAAAATGTTGCTAATTCATAGATATGATGAGGAACAGCCTCACTTTTTAGATGTAGTTTCTTCTTAGAAAGTCGGATTTGATACCATTGAAGGCTCCACCTTAAACGTCTGATATCAATACTCACAAAACACAAAACAGTTACCTCATGTTAATCTTTTATCAACAGTATTTATGTTAAAGTTAAAAAAAATGACTAATCAAACCCACTATTAACACCAGCATGGGCAAACCACAACTGAAAGTCGTGACTAACGTGTAGTTACTGTCACAGCCCCTGAGTGAGGCAGGTACGCTGACAACACAAACTGTGGAGACTGTCGAACAGCTGTCATAGTTGATCGCTTCCCTGTGAGCTGAACGTGTGAGATCACCCAGAGTGTGACAGAGAAAGAAGTGTGTGTGTGTGTGTTGCGCTAAGTGGGGTGTGTTTCTTCCTTTTTTTTTTCAGATGTGCTTTGAGGCTTCGCTTTGAGTTCCCACACCCCCACACATGCTCGCTCCACACCCACAGCTAAACAAAGTCAGCGATGTTGAGAAATAAATTCCCCTTGCCAAATGTCTGTTTCTGTCTTTGTAAATAACCAACTTCCTGCCTCTCTTCCCAGCGAGAGGAGAGGAAGGAGTTATGAGGCAGATGGTTAGATGTGTAATCTGAGCTAAGGAGAAGAGAGGAAGAGATATAGAGAGAGTTTAGGGGGGGTTATTATATACACAATATGTATGCTGTTCCATTGCAAAAGTATTGAAACCTCATAATTTATACTATAATCTAATAAGATTTATGTAGGAATGCACAATATTTTGCCAACGACGTCAACAATGTTAGTACTTTTAATGTATCTTTAATGACTTTTTTTATTGGTGCTGAAAGGAGAGGGAAATAATATATATTATTAATAAATGTAGCTACAAGCTTTCAAAGCAATATTAATATTTCATATTGATATTGGCCCAAATGTATTTATCAAATAAACTATTGAAGAAACAGTGAAGTATAGGGAAAACTATATTTTCACAATTAAAATCTTTAAAAAAATGTGTCATGCATTTAAATTCAGCACTCCATTAATCAATACTTTCCCAAATTCGCTGCAAACGCATCTCGATTTCTCAGGGAATGTTTTACTGAATCCCTGTTTTACTCAGGTCAGGTAACATAAGAATGCTTGGGATATATGATTATGGTACTTGTCAAAATGAAAAGTTAATATTTGCTTTGCTGACCTTTCTAAAGTAAACGCTTTCCCATACCATGATGCTACCAACACTACTTTACAACATGCAGACCTTGCTCTTAGGATTTGGTGCAGTGCTACATAGATCAATGTCTGAAGGCCCCAAGATTTAAAATGAACCACAACACCTTTTGTTAAGTAAGGGGAAACATTGATAAGGGGAAAGTCATTTAGGAATTGACTTTCCCCTTATCAATGTTTGTAATTATTATTAGTGGAGTACATTTACATTAATTTTCTTACACTGCTGTGGATCTCTGTTGTTTAAGCTACGTTCTTGGTTGCTTTTTAAATATAATACTTTCCTTGGTTGATGGTGAATTCAAAAGTGCTCTATGATTCTTTTTTTCAACAGTTGTGATATTTTAGTATCGCTTAACAATTATTCAACGTTCTTTACAATGTTATGTCAGGCCTAACTGCTTGTACCTTTGTCTGAATGACGCTTATTGGTTATGTTGAATTTATGTAAAAAATCTGTGTTTGACACTAAATGTTGAGTACAAACACACTTCTGACTTTCCGTTTTTAGTTCAAACTTTATACCTTATTTTGTTTTGGTCATTTAAAATGAAATACGTTGAAAACATCCTGAAATGTTTTTAGGTATGAGAAAAAGACACAAAAGTGAAAACCCAGTGAGTTAGTCAAATGTTGCAGATGCATTAAATTAACAGAGGTGACAGAAGAGCAGAGGAACATACTTCAGGTGAAGGCCAGGCCTTGTAGAGAGCCGGCTGATGAGTACTTGCTAGAGTCCACAAATGTCTGATCTGGTTGAAAAAGGAGGAGACAGAAGAATAGAGAGAAAGGGAATGGTGAGAGGAGGATAAACAGGTCAAAAAATATCAAGATGAAAAGTTAGATAGAAGCAAATATCTTAATCTAGTTGGTAATCTCAAAAAAAGTGGCGAATGAAATTAATTAGACAACAAATTGTGTCAAAAAAGTACAAAAGTTTTATCCAGAGTGTCAAAAGATTATTTATCTCAACATCTGCCTTTGAAAGGTTTTCCTTTATTGCCTGGGGCTTTCTAATTGTTGCAGCACTGGTTCTGCTGTTTGTTTATTTCAAACAATACAAAGAGGAACCTTCTGCCGTTCAGACTTACTTTAACTAATCTGAATACAATCTGTACAAGTCAGAAACGAAACAAATCTCAGCTGAAAATTTGAACAAAAAAAAAAAAAACTACAAAAAAATGTTCTGGGAAACAAATATGGATGACAGATGATGCTTTAATATTATTGTCTGATAATTCCCATGACGAAGGTGGGGTTGATTTATTGGGCTTTAGCAGCATATGTATGTGTTCGCTCTGTGGGAAAAGAGGCGTCCAAAGATTTCACATTTTTTAAAAGCAGAACATTTTTGTGCAGTTATTAAGGGTTTTCTACAGGCCTGGATTCTTCAGTAAAATAAACAACATTATGCCAACTTTACCTATTAGTTAATACCATACATTATAATAGGAAACAATAATTTTATAACATTGATGCTTTCTATTAACTTTGTTCCAGTTTATTTTGGCCATTCTTATGAGTATTTAGTGTACAAGCCAGTAACAATTTACAATGAAACTTTGTTTTTACACGGTAATAACTTATTTGATAAAAAAGTAAATCTATTGAGGTTAAAATCAACTAATTATTTTATGCTGAAGGAGCGTTTATACAAAAGTCGTTTGCATGTTTAGCTATTGCTAATAAAATAGAGCCAATCGTTATCTGGTTCTGTAAAATAACCAGTTTATTTTTCAACAACCTTGGATCCAAATAAGAGTTATGTCATGCTTTATTTTATGGTTTTGTGAAATATCTTGTGCCTGGAGAGGATTTAATCACTATTATGTTATTGATTCCAATATCCATGCAAACGACCTTAACTCAAATGTTCTTTAAACAAAAGGAAGTGCTTGTGTATGCATCACATTCCCAATCAGCTGAGCTCTTATCTTTAAGTTAAACACAAAATGTCTATCAAAAACTGTCGATAATACCTTGGGATATGAAAGAAATGATCGCTTTTAAGGAAAGTTAGTTGTGGATTTAATTTAATTTAGCTGAGTTCCTCTCAATGTATCTGTTATTTTCATTGCGGTTTGGTGTGCTGTTATTTTGAAGCAAATTTAAATATTTCCATTTACAGTTTAAAGCAACATTAAATAAGTTTAAGTTTTGGTTAATCTAGGCCGCCCAGTGTGGACAAAAGCGGTAGTGTTTTGACTGAAGAAGAACGCATTTCCTATGAGGCTTAGTAAAATCATGATCTCTCGTCGCCTGCAGTTGGATTGAAGTACATTTCTGTTTCCAGTGCCTGTGTGAAGGATGAGTAACAATGAGGTAATGAATCTAATTGTGGTGAAACAATGCGCCTTAAAGCAGTCAGCACATTTCTAGTTGTTTTGTGTGACAGGGTTCCTGCCACCCTCTTCAAAGTTGCTTAGTGGAGGTTAAAGCAAATATGGACCCCATCGGGTCATGACAGAGGTGTCATTTAACGAGCTGTAAGTCTATGTATAATCACAAAAGTTATATTAATATTTTATGGTGGTTATAATGTTACTTAGTGTTGCTTTAAAATAGTGCTAAATTATTTTGCTTTTTTTGGCCAGATGTATCTCCAGAACAAGGATGCGAGGATTCCTTGATTAAAAATATAATATTAGAACCCTAATTTATTGAGACATACTTATTTCAATATGCTTTAAAGTTTTTAATTAAGGGTGGTTTTACAGAAAATAATAAGAAATCTTTCTCTGAAACCTTCAGGAAAAAGTTTCTCAAAAGGAAGAGTCTTACAACTGCTAAGAAAACCCATATTATGCAAACATTTCTAATCCTGAAACCAGGAAGGAGTTTAAAAACCCCTCACAAGCCTCAAGTTTGTGTTAGATCAAAATGGTCGCTTACCTTGAAGTCCGTTGCCATTAGCACTAGTGCAGGAAGGAGGAGGAGAGGATGATGGCCTCACCACCGGCGCGAAGGCGGACTTCTGTTTGACGGCCGCCGACACCATGTTGGCCGGGGAGAAGGAGAAGACTCCAGAGGAAGAAGAACAGTTGGAGGGTAGAGAGGTGGAGGAGGCCATGGTGGGACTGGATGGAACGACTGAGAGAGAAAAAAACAGAATAAAAAAGAACAAAAAACTGAGAGAAAAACAATGAGTAATGGAAAAAGTTTCCGCAATAGGGTTTCTGGGTAATACAAGTCCTTTTTATTCATGACTAAAGAGAAAAAAAATGTATTAATTTGATTTAGTTTCTCTGACAGTTTTGTATTTTGTCAAACGTCTTCCCAAGGGCCTCATTAAAGCTTCAGAACAGCTTGTCAATTTTTGTTATTTAGAAACGACAGGTTTCATCACAACACTTGAGTTTAATGCTCCAACCACTTCTGACTGTCTAAGCTTATTTTTTTTAACATTTATCTCTACAGATGTGTCCAATTACACGTCTATAATGAAATGTTTACAGCTTTGTCAAGTTACCATCATCGGTAAGTTGAATAAACACAAAGATATAACATAAGTAAATCTGTTAGCACGGCCAGTTCACGTCACATTTTATTTATTAAATCCTTCTTTTTTTGATCTTCCAGTCTATTAAATAGGGATTTGGTGAAATTAATCAACAAAAATAAAGGATCCTTGGCTGTCAGAAAAACTACAGCTCCAAGCCTTGTGTTGATTGTTTTAAAGACATTGTAATTTTGATCACTATTGGTAATCTCTTTATTTTTCTTTTTTGTGGTGGGATATTGGCTCAACAACATAAGTCCTTTTTTGGTCTGAATACCCAGCAACTATATGTTTTATGTGGACTATGCATGTGTGAACTAACTAGCATAAGGCGAGTGGGCTGCAGAGCCATTCAGGAAAGTGGGAGAGCCTCCGAGGTTGGTCATGCCGCCGTTGTTAGCGTAGCCATTCATGGTGCTGCTGACTGAGGTGTAGCTGGTCTGCTGAGGTGTAGAGCTGGTCACATAACCATGCGGCGACACACTACTGCTGCTGCGCACAAACCCTGCGGTAGATATTGCAGAGAGGAATGAGGTCAGGACAGGCAAAAGATACAACGCATGTTGCTGGTCATAGCTTCACGCTTTCAGTAAATTTATCTTCGACAATCTAATTAAATAACGAGATTCTGCTCAAGTCCAATTTTATCGTAATCGCAGAGCAATTAAAGGTCAGTCAATCATATATTTCTAGTTCGTAAAACGTTGTCCATCTAAAAAAGCCTGACTAATGGCATTAACTTTGCAACAATAGTACCGATAAATTGGATAATTTTTACTTTGTGTAGTATAAAAAGCGTAAACTTTCACCCTGATTGGCTTGGGGTGGTTCTGAGACATTGACTGACAGCTGCCCGGTGAAGGAGTTCACTCCCATCATGCCTGTGTGCGTAGAGCCAGACAGCTGGGTGTGTGTTCGCGGAACGTTGTATAGAGCTTCCGCAATGTCAGCCGCTCGTTTCAGGATGATCTCCTGCAGGAATACAGAGAAATGGAACCTTGAAACCAATTTTGCTGCCTGTTTTTGTTAGGATTGCTGAAAGTGTCCGGATATGTACCTGGTTGTTATGAGGCAATCCGTAGAGTGCTTCCACCAGATCCGCCGCTCTTTTCAGAATAACCTCCTGGAAAAAAAAACAATTAATTTATAATTTTTTTCCACCCCTATTCCCTCTAAAACCAAACCAAGACCCCAGGTTCCATTTATTCACCATCTCTGTAGGATGAACAAAATGCCCCCTTTTAAAAGAAAGACGATCATCTGTCAACTTGAGTGCTTTTATTCATTTTAAGAATATCTCAAAGTGACAGGCATTTAAAACCAAATCAAAAGTCAGTTTAGCCTGCAAAAAGTTTCTTTACGTGCTCCCCGGTGCTTACTGTTCTCTTTCCTCCTTTAGACTCTAGCTAGCACAGAAAAGCGCCCTGAATCAATCAACTATACAAATATATGATGTTTAATTTTTTTTTGGCAACATTTCAATCTCCATAGATTTAATTTTTATATACCTCTCTAATTCCTTTCAACTTTTTCTCTATTAATTTATTTCTTCTATTCTGCCATTACATTGTTTCCTCTCTTTTCTATCCACAAACAAAACATTTCTGCTGTTCCCTTTCTCTGTGCTAACTAGCTGTATTATTTCTGTTCTCTCATCCCCTCCGAGGGCCCACCCAGAGGTCTAAGGTGTCTTGTTTAACAGTTAATGTGTTGCCTTTTTCGCAGCATGAGGTAACAGAGAGAAAATTGTTCTGCACTTCGCAGAGTTAACCTGCGCTGTGTGACACAGTCACACATGCTTCGCCGTGTGGGCTCTCTCCTGTGAGTTTAGGGCTGGTGAAACATATTGCCTTTCCATCAGTGTGTGCACATGTGCGTGTAAGGATATGAAAGGTCGCACAGCCAGTCGAAATTCTAGTGCGCCTGTCAACTGAGCTAAATTCAATCTTTTACAGATTATTATGTTCTTGCTACCCCCCCGGTTAACCTCTCAATTATTGGGTTCTGGCGAGCTGAACCACTCACAAGCGCACACGCATATTCACTCACACATGCATACACACACTCACAGAAACCCGATCCTGAGCGTTGAAGTGGTTCCTGTAAGGCCGGTCACTGATAAACGGGAAGGAAAGATGATCCTCTGGTAGCATCATCATCCTCATTATCAGGTCTGCAGTTTTGTGTGGTTGCATCATTCAATTTTTTACTGCCTAATGCATTTTACTTGTTTCAGTTTTATCATTGAGTTAAAGAGAAAAAAAAATCATCAGCTTGTATGTGGATCTGTAAATAAGAAACATTGTTTAGGGGAAAAAAAAACTCCTAGCTCCACATTTAGAAAGTTAGTCCTTCCAATTCTTATTCAATTAATTACGTTTTTTCTAGTGCAGATGAAGATGCTCTCAGCTGCAGTGTGCTGATGCAATTAAAAAAACCTTTCCATTCTTGCCTAGCTGAACTCATTTATGTTTTACCAAGAAAATTAGTCAAAAAAAAGGGTACACTGTCACTTTACTTCAAAACCAAAACCCACAATTAATGTGAAGAAACTTGGTTTTAATCAAAGTTTTTTAACAAAGTGAGTTAGTGACATTTGACCACATATTTGTATGCTAAACATGTCAAAAGAGCCTAATTTAACCCCTGTTGCTGGCATGATCTACTGACACAGACTTGTACATTTCTTTTTTAAATTCTATGGTCTATATGTGTGTCTTTTACATATATATACGTATTGCCTGGTGGGGCGAAGGTATGCACTATAGCCTCAAAGGAAGAAAATCATCTTTTCGAATCCAAGCCAGGGCATTTCTGCGTTGGGTTTGGATTTTTTCCCCTCTGCAATGGTTAATTAGTCTTTGTGCATGAATGATTGTAATTTTTATCTGTGTTGGCCTGTGACCTGTTTAATATCCTCTCTCTCACATACTGAAGGAGATATTCATATATTCAAAACTTTAAAAAAAAGTTACTAATAGCTGCTGAAGATTTTATAGATGGTTTACATTCTATTGAAAACTTGAGCATAGGTATAACCCTTCCTTTTCTCAGATGGATCCTTCAGTTGCACTATTTCATTATTGGCATTGTCAATAAGGATTCTTACAAGAGTAAAATAAATTTTGAATTCTTAAAAACAGATTCCAGTGCCGTAATTTCATATTGTTGCAGTACAACATAATCCCAAAATTTTAATCTGTGCTCTGCTACACGTTTTCCACATTTTCGTGGAATGCTAAGTTGATGTTTACTCATCTGTCACTTGTTGTCGTCAGAAAAAGTTTTATCTCAACGTACAAATTTCCTAACTAATCAAATTTTTACTAGGGCTTGTATAACCTGTATATCTTCTAAAGAGCTTTTCAACCTTTACTGTGGTCTGTTTTTGCAAAATAGAGAGGAAAAACTAAATCAGAACAGAAAAGACATTTTGCTGGAAGAGAAAAAGACTCACAGGGGTTGTCAAGGTGCTCTTAATATCTGATTTATGAGCTGTGCTGATGGTTACCATAACCATACAATATCCACACACATGCTGTATGCATTAAGGCCAGGAAATGTTCGGCTGAGTATCTTTGGGGGTCATACGTGCGTGTAATGTGCGTGTGCCTAACAAGCACATACATGACACATGTATGACTTATTTCTCCCTAATGCTGGTACATTAGCAGCTTGATCAGCATCTAATGGGCCATTAGGGATGCCGTACATAAAGGGTCACCCCTTCCCATAGATATGATGTCATGCTTTTCACGTGGGACACAATTGGCCCACATAGGAAGCAGTATCGACATGTGTCCACAAATTTCCTTTGGACATCATGTGCCGTGTTGTGAGATGGTGGGTTCAGATTTCATTGCCCTTCCCTCTGGTGAAGTCAGTTAAGGCGTATGGGAGTCACACACATCATAGAACAGCATATATTGTGGATCGTATGGTGTACAGTATATCTTCGTGCTTCACCAGCATTACTCACACTCGTCCAGGATTACTCATCTTGGTGATGCCAATGTTATGACCTTGTGAAGGAATGACATCGGTAAAATGAGGTGCATAGCGATTTCAGCTGTGTGAGTCACCAAAACCACCTATGTCTAACTGGGCAGTATTTATACTTAATTATTACTCATATGAAATATCATACTAATCAGTATATTGCTTATTGTTAGTTCTCTGTTTTTTATTTTTGTGAGTCCGTGCAATGACAGCAAAACCACATTTTAAACCCAATATCTGGGGTGTCAAGATGAATTTTTAAAATATTTAACACTCACCTATTTTTTCAGCTTGTTTTTTATTTGTAAAGATGTTTTAATTTACGACTTCTGTTGTAAATCAAAAAGGGCTTTTACTTCAACTGCTATCATGTTCTTTCCTTTTAATGATGATTCGATGTTTATTTCCCATGTAACACTTTTTCCATGATGTCACTGCTCATTTGTTTATTTATTTTTCACATTTAAGTGTTCCCAAGTTCTCAGATAATAATCATTTTGAACTCCACTAAACTTAATAAAAACTTTACAGTTGGTTGAAAATAATGTTGACTAGTTCTAGACAAAATATCCCATCCTCCACCTTCACGGACTCCCTAGTATGGTCTGCATGTAAAGCTCTGAATGTCAGTGAAAATCTATGTCATCATTTCAGATCTGGAGGCAAAGCATGAGGACAACAGGCGCCTTTTTAACTTAAATTAGTTCACTAAAAAGCCGCTTTCTGTCAAACTAGAATTTGTTGTTCAACAATAATACATTTTGCATGCTAGTTTTATTCATTGTTTATAATACTTTTGCATACAAACATAAAAAAAAACTTTGCATTACACAATTAAAACAACATCTATGATATATAACAGAAATGTGTAAACTTTCCTGAATTTGAAGATTCTCACTTTTATTGTTCTTGTATTTAGTAAATGGAAATAACTGTGGTAATATTTAGTGAACAAAACATGCAAACATCTGATTTTATCTGCATGAGCTCAGTGATAATTTAACCCTTTAGGTAAAGGTTATTTAAGGTATGTGACTGTAAAATATTTCAATCTAGGCATTAGATGGGAATCGAACCAAAAGGGCCAGGTAAAGGGTTTCGATTCAAGGTAGCCATTTTTTTCCTTGACATTTTCTTAAAACAAACTACTTTCCAACAAAAAATAGAGATTAAAAAAATAGGGTGACCGTCATCACTGTGCAAACTGTATTTCTCAAAAATGGATGGATGCTGAGGTGATCACAGTAACACAAACTGGCAGCTGAGTTAGTGTCTGTGTGTGTGTGTGTGTGTGTGTGTGTGTGTGAGTTTTGCCAGTAAAATCCCATCAATGTTCATTGAACAATTATAGAATCGGCTGTTCACTAGTAATCCTTTCTCACACTCCACCGCCCTGTCTGTCTGTCAACTGTGTGGTGCCGCCAACTCAATCTTAGAAATTAGACGTTTACTGGTCGACTATAGCCAGACAGACAAGAGTGCATTTGACGTCAGCAAGCACACTATAATATTCCAACAATTAGATTAAACAAAAACAAAGATGTTGAAAAAAATACTCACGATATAGTCACAATACTGATTTAACACTTACTCTGCTGTGATGACTAAAAATAAGAAAGAGCAAAACCCGTCAGGAAGAAGAGAACGCCCTCTAAAAGCAACTCTATGTTTTGCTCCAGTTGCATCATTTAAACATGGTTAAAACCTGATCTTGGATTGATTTTTGCATTTACAGAGGGATGTCTGTTCTCATGGCAGCTGTGCTGGGAAATATTTTGAGTTGACATCATGTTGCGTAAAATGAAATAGACAATGGGAGATAAGAGGTTGTACCTGGGAAGACATAGTTCATAAATGTAGGAAACTTTAAGCTTCAAAATATATTATTAGAACTTGATTCTTTCAGATTGTTGATTTCTTAACTTTTGTTGGCACATCACTTTGTGAAATTAATGAGCCCTCATCGCTGCACACTGGCTTAGATCTTGTAGCATGTATTAAAATATTTAGTTTATGGAGTTTATACATTCATTATATACTCCAGTGTGGCCAAATCAAAGCCACTGGATAGAGAGGAGCGACCTAAAATAATTCTGCAATGGTTGTTGTTGGCACCTAGGTTAGTAAAAGCAGTTATGATGTTTTGGATTATGATTATTTTTTTCTAAAATCAGGAACTTTTCTTGGTATTAGACTGGAAATATTGTCCTGTTTTCTTGGAGTGCGCTACTCTGTGCACAAGAAAGGGGGTTGCTAACTCTTCACAACCTGAAACAATGTAGAGTTCACTCAGTGGAATAAAACCAACACTGAAAAACAGTGAGAACACAGGTTTTAAATTTCCTCCAATGCATGACATCGTTTCAACACACTTTTACACACAATCTTAGTGTGTTTTGAGTTGTGTGTTGCGCACGTTCCCACGATCACAGTGCACACTGAATGCAATTGCTAACACATGTGGACAGATGCAGGGTGTTGGCATGACTGCGTTGACATCAGAGCATCAACACATCATAACGTGACCAGCGCCCATTCTTTAATGATATCACACCAAAGACAGCCTTTGCTGGTCAAGGTCCAGCACAAAAAAAGGAGGGTCATTCAGAAGCAGCTGTTTCAGGTGACTGCCAAGTCCCCCACCCCCCTCTCGCAGATGTAAGAATTCAAATTTTAATTAGGTTACAGAACCCACACATTAAAAACATCCACGCCTCGAGGAGACTCCCCTCTCCACGTATGGATTAACATGACAGAGTTTGGAATCAAAGCGGAGCTCATCGTTTGTTGTTAATCATTTACATCTGCTCATCTTTTTTTTAATTACAGCCGACAAACAAATAATCAGATATGACTCTCTGATTTGGAAAAGAATCAACTGTCGTCTTTTTATGAACCTCACACAGTGAGAGTTCATCAAGAGGTAAAAGCGCAACCCACAGGAGATTTGAAAACACATACTTTGCTAAGGGAAATGAAAGAAACATGAAATAGTATTGTATTCTGTCCCTATCAACTCAGGTAGGTTTGTTCTCTGAATACATAGCAATCTAAGTTAGATATTACATTTTTATGGAGTCGAACATTTCTTCAGTAGTGTTTTTTTTTTGGTTGGAACAAGATCAAGCTACAAAGTTCTTCTACCTTTGGAAGCCTTTCCGGGTCCCCAGGGTGCCGAGGAATAACCTTCTGAAGCCTCTGAAAACCGTAGTCAATGGTTGGTTCGTTCAATGCTGCAAAAGAGAGAGTAACACAAAGAGGATGAGAAAAATAAACTTGATAGAGATGACTGTAAACAGTCCATACTTAGCTGTGATATCATGTTTCATGAACGGATAAAGCTGTACACGGTTCTATGATGGCGCCATCAGTTTAAAATTTGGAAATGCATTTACTTTGTGCTTTCTCATATTAACCATACAACAACAAAAAAATAGAAACCAGAACATTCATTCCTGTCCTAACATTTTCAAAAACAACGGCTTCTTGTACACACAAAAGACATCGAGATTGACTACTTTTAGCAATTGGCAGTGTGACAGGATACTAAACTGCATAGAGAAAAAAGAGAAAACATAAATATAAAACACAGCATGCTGTCTAAAAAAAAGGACCCTCTGGAACTCCCTATATAAGAGGTGCTGAAATTGAAAAATATCCACACCTGGACTAAGAATCTTCTCACAGATGAATAGCATCTCTCTTTTGAGATCTAAAAACTGCAGACACATAAGGTTTCATAACTGAAGGGGCAAACTGACCAGGAACTGTCTGTCCATGGTAAACTCTGTAAGTCATTAAAACGTTAAAATATCATCAAAAAAACGAGTGGCCAGTGTAGCTGCATCAAGATTTGAGTCATTAAACCTAGGATTTGCCGGTATGGAGTTAGCAGTGTTGTGAACACCTTCCACTCATTGTGGGAAAGTTTTGCCAAGATTTGTGTGAAGTGCACCCCAATAATTCAAACATCGTAAAAAAAACAAAAAAATCATGCCGGATTATTTAATCTCAGGACAAGACACGGAGGAGCTCAGTTTGGCAATATTTCCCAAGTGATATAAACAGGGACTCGATGTATGGATCCAATGTAGAATTGGAGTTAAAAGTAATGTTACCTAATAGGATTTTATTGCTGTCCAAGGCTCTCATTTGTCCTAGACATATATTTCTAACTGCATTGAAAAGTCCTTCTGTTCTTTAAATGTATAGAGAAAAGAAAACTGTCTGCCAACCAGTGTTTAGCCGAGTCAAAAATACTTTGCAAACGTGTGGAGTTTTGAAAGGTGCACAGTGGCATATCATCTGCATATTGGTGATTAGAGATGTCTTCAAAGGTTGACAAAATGTGTCCAAGAAGGAGCAGATACAATTAATCACCAGAGGCCATTTTAAAGCTTCGCATTTCAGCATGTAGAGCAGATTGGATTACAATAGCATTTAAAGCAACAACTTGTCAGGATCCACCTATGCCGTGTTTGGTATAGATTTAAATAACTGATTTTGAGTTTCAAAATATAGCTAATGTAAAAAGCCAACAGAGTGAAGCAAAGAGAAACATGCAACAATGTAATTTCTCAAAATCACAAAAACTCCTTTTGTAATCATTGAGGACATTTCTCAAAGCTTAATAGCCGCCACATCAAAAATCATCAAAAATGTTTCATTCTCTTTGTTTTTAAAGCTAAGAATACTAGCACTTGCTGTCGTGTCAATAACGTTTGCTTCTGCTTTATCTGATTCTCCCAAATGTGCAAACATAATTAACATGCACAAAATCCCAACATCTGCAGCAGTCAGCAGGAGGGCATCAGGCAAGTGAGGAGAAGAAATTACATCACAGTTTGTTTCAAAGTAAGATACTTTGCTTATCTAGGCTACTCAATGAAATAGTGAACATTGCCATTGTATTTCTGTAATTTGTCACATTTATTTAACTTGGTAGATCTCACTGAGATTGAAAATCTCTCTTTTTTTTAAGAGAGGCCAGATAGACCGGCCTCGCACAGACAGTGTGTATCATTCAGAGAGAAAAATATTTCTAAAAATGATTACCCTTGTCACTCTGACAAAGCAAGACGAGACAGATTCTTTACCTTAGATAGAGCTAGTTTATTTTACGTTAAGTCTTGGAATTCAAATGCAACAAAAATACATTTATCCAGCAATGAAGATAATTAATTGCAGTTGTAAACAGCAAAAAAAAAATTATATTAATATGCAATTTAATTTTAGGTCTATGCAGGATTCCCAAAACCTTTGAGTGTCACTGAATAAAGGACAAATTTGAAATTGTATTTAGTTAGACATCCAAAATTTAAATGCTTTTTCATAGACTATTTTCTCCCGTTTCCAAAAAAAAAACAAAGAACAGGGCTTTTCTTTCATTGCATCACACACATTTTGTTAAAAAGTGCAGCCTAGAGAACTCAATGTCTTCTGCTCTCCCAAAACCCTAACTATAGATGTAATTTGGAGGTGTCCATGTTACTCCAAAGGCAGAAACTATGCTGTAACAAAAACTCTGTATGTCTTTGCTGCATGATGTTTTTTTCTATTGCAGGTGGAAAAAAAGTGGGAAATTATGTGTACATAAAAGAAGAACTTTAAAAAGTTACAATACATTGATAACCCACTGTGTTCCCAGTCAGGCGGGGTTGTTAAGAGGTACTAGTCACAAACTTTAAGCCCTCCATCAAATGACTGAGCCATATGTAAGCAGTAGTACGACCAGACTCCACAATGTTGAACCAAGTCGGTATCCAGTAAGATGTGATTTTCAAAGATGATGTCAAAATCTGCTGGATTAAAAGCCGGCAGCTAAATGCTACATGATGTATACATGATAAAAAGGTTCATTATAATTGTGTCAAAAACATCTGTATGGTAATGGTACTATAGGTGCTTTAAAGGGAGGTTTTAAGGAACACTTAAGGCCTCTTTAATGTCCCAATTACCCTCTTCTAAAGTCTTCACCCAATCAAAATGTCAATCTAGAGGAGCTCTGAAAGCTCTGTCTGTCAAGATAATGGTTAAAGGTGTATTAGTGAGTAACATTTCTGCACATTCTGGTTTATTGACAAATACCGAGTTTGTGTCATCACTGCATTGTTGAACCCGGAAAGTTCAGCAGTTCGAGAGGTGGAGGTGGAAAGTTGTGCTGGATAAATATATGGACTTGTGGGAAGCAGAGGGGTGTGCTTTGTGCACATGAAGTCCAAGAGTGCAGCTGCAGCGTGGATGTTTGGTACTTTCCGCAGCCAGCACTGATAAATTACTTGCAGATGAATGTCCTTTGCTTGTTGTGCAACTTCTTTTAGCACGTGTGTTTTAGATATACGTCTGTGCTATCCACACATCACACCCAAGTCTCTGGTTTCTCTTACATCCTAAACCGCCCTAATTTGTTCGCAACACTACTTGATAAATCATGAGCTTGGATCCAGATGTTACTCTGTTGTGGACAGCATTTCCGTGTGCTTTAAGGAAGCCCTTTGGGCACATTACAGTTTTATGATTCATACGGTGTGATTTCGTGGACATGAATTAGATAAAGATGGGTCAGACTGTGCAGAAAGACAACTGACACAAGGGTGCAGTAAGAGCTAAACTGCTGATCCAAGCAAGAGGAAGGACCATCTATATAGAAACCTAAAGACAATGCAATCGCTGTTTTGGTATGAGTTTTTTTTGCAAAATTTAAAAAGATTTTTTATTTCTGTATTTTTTACAATACCAAGCTAAATTTATTCAGTAACAGGTAGATTACACAACCAAAATAGATTCTGAGAGGGGCACTGAGTGTCTTAGTTGGTAGAGCAGGTGCACAATGTGCGTAGGCCATTGTCCTCGACCAATGTTGAACTATTTGATGCACGTCTTTCCCTTCTCTTTCACGTTAAATTACTGTTCAATAAAGGCTTTTGATGCCCAAAATCCCTTTTCACATCTTTGTAATATATCCAACAATCCTCAAAAATATTACAATTATCTGTGAATTTTCTCCGCTTTTTGTCGTCTTGTTTCTTTAGTTTAAGTTTGCTGGTCTCAACGTGTAGTTTTCTGACATGTTGCCTTCTAAAACGTTGTTGTGCTTTCTTTCATTTTGTTCTCTCCTTGAATTTTCCTCTTCAGGGCCGCTGCATGCGTAGCAATTAAACACCATGACTTATTTAGATACATCTAACTCTGCAAACTTTTTGTTTATTGCACGGGATGATGATTTTCTTAAACATAAACATCTAGATTTTTAGTTTTAATTACAGAAAGCAATGGCTGTTTTTTATACTAAAAACAGAGTTACAGGGAGCAATGCAAGTGTGAGAAGAGGAAAGGAGTTAAGAGGAAGAACTTTGGTAGACAAAAAAACACAGAGTAGAAAAAGATTATTCAGTCACGGTTGAGGAAAAACAAAAAAATTAGAAAAACAGCTGCCAAACAGTCAGCGGGATATCAACTGTCAGAATCAACTGCCAGTGTCAGATCCCCTCTTTGAGCATCTCTGGAGACTTTTAACTGATGCCAGTGCTAATATGACACACACAAACAGACAGACAAGCACATACAGGAAAGCACAGCTCAGAATAGTTTTGATGGTTAAAGCCTATAGTATTTCAAACAGGCTCATTCATTATGGAACAATGTTTCTTTAAGAACAATTACGTGTGAATATGAATATGCAACAGACTAACCACTAAACTCTCTGACAAACTTCAACATATTTAATAAAGATTTCAAGCACTAGACCTGGTCTCTCCAACTGCATTCCTCGAGAGCTACCTTTGTGCAACTTTAATATGCATCCATGCTCTAGCACACCTAAATCAAATCAACTACTTGTTACCCATCCTCTGCAGGGATGAATGAGATGCTGGGGAGTAAACTCAGTCATTTGATTGAAGTTTCATCTAAATTTGAGGGATAGTAGCTCTCGAGGATTTGAGTTGGAGCCATCTGTGGTACAACAAGACAAACTTCCAAAGAATTGTGAAATGGAGAGAAAAGGAAAAAATTATTATATTTTGATGATTTTTCTTGACAAAGTCTAAAAAGGTGTGACATGCTTTTATATGCTTGGCAAAGAAATCATTGATCAGCACCCAAAAGGCCAGGGGTTACGCTGGAGCTGATGCGGACTGACTATGAAGGCACACCCCACTTTTCAGATTATTAACTTTGAGATAATGTACTGTTTTTGCTAATCTAATACATAGACATGAAAAGGAATTATTACTTCTGCAAAGCAGTAAATGGAGGTTAGGGGAAGAGTCTTCCTGAACAAAACAAAATCACTATCAAAGCAGAAGACATTGTTGAGTTTATTAGACAGCTACTTTAGACACCACAAGTAAAGTCACCGGAGGCATGCTCTTCATTACAGTTCTGACCCACATACCCTAAACACTTATTGTCCTCCCCCTAGATTTAATGGGCAGTGCTTATTTTCCAGATTTGGACAAACGCGAAGCAGATGTTTTTCAGAGTAAAATTTATTGTTTTGTTTAGCAAGAACTGCTCTAGCAGAACGCATAAAATCCGCCATAAATATGTTGTCGTGGCACATGGTTCATAAAAACACAGCATAAACACTTCATCAGAGCGAATGACACTGGGAACCGAACCTTTACAATTTCACTAATTCTGCCTCCCTGCTGCTCCCCTGAAACCATCTCAGCATGAATCCCTCCAACTCCGCTTTACCTCCCCCATCATCTCTGTCTCCTGCTTCATAACTTCCCCCCTCCTCCTCCTCCCAAATTACACCTTCTGCCACTTTCACCCATCCATCCGCTCAGCCATCACTGCTCCACCTCCTCCTCCTTCACCCTTGTACTTTCCTTTAGAGTCCAAAGCCGCCATCAGATCAATACTCATAGAAGTTTCATGAGGACAGACCATCCACTGCTGCTCCACCATGAAATTTGAACAGAGGATAGAGAAAATAAAGAAAAGAAGGGGAAAAATAGCAAGGGAAATTTGGAATATTTTGTCATCTGCTTCCGAACATTTCTGTTTTTCCCATCATCTTTAAGGAGTACCGAAACGAAGGAATCCACAGATGGGCTAAAACAAAGGGAAGGAGAAGGCAAAGGCTCAATCTGGGTGGGTAAAAGGACAAAGAGGGCTGATGTAAAAAGAGCAGAAGAAGGGGGAGGAAACGAAGAGGAGGTGTGGTGATATTGATTCTCTGGCCAGCCAGCAGTTCAATACCACTGAATTATTGCTTCATTCTTCTGCTTATGAGATGAGATCTCTTTCTCCTGAGCTCGCCGTCTCTACACAGTCGCACATACAGTATGTGTATCTGCATGAGTGTACCACCGTATTGTATGCGTGATCACCTCACGAGGGGATCAATACTTCACAATCTAGTTTTAAAAGTCCACCTGTCTTTAAGGCGCTGTTTCTCTTTTACTACCTTGTCCCCCTTTCAGACTGCAAAACTGGGGCTCAAATGTTTGAAAAAGAGACAGACCCCCCCTGCCCCCCCCCAAAAAAGTTTGATATGCTTAACTAAAACTTTCTGTCCCTGACATGGCTTTAGATTTCCAATCACGGCTCTACCTTCTTTATATGTGTTAATGTTGGCATCGGAGTGTAAGCATTTATTGACTGTCACTTTGCACCATTAGGTGTGTTTACAGCAGTGTGTTGTGTCGAGAATGTTAATTTTTCCCACCAGGCGTATGAAGCAGCCATACGGCACCATATTTACGTGCATGTGTGTGGACTGTTCAAATGGTGGTAGACCATCTGTTAGGCAGACTATTTGCCATCTTTCCCTCATATCAGTCTGATTTACAATTACTTTCAACTCCTGCCCCCGTTTGAAAGTCTGTGTGGTAAGTTGTGTAAGACATGACCCTGCCGGTGTGGCGTTCTGTGTTGCTTTTCATATGTGTGCGCGAATGTGAGCATGTTAAATCGAGCAGCCCTCACACCCAGAGGCAACCAAAGCAAAAGGACTAAAAAACCACAAGTAGCCAATCAGCTTTCACTGCTGGGACCTTCCAGAGACAAGTCAACCTTGAGGCAGGGTCACGCAACCGCAGCAACGGATTGTGTTTCCTGGGTCACATGCTGAAGCGATCACCAGGGGTCACCCACGTCCAATAGGAAAAGGAGTTGAATGCCAGATGGACCAATTACCAGCTGACTAGCCCCAGGGTAAGTCTAGAAATGTTTTAGAAGGATAACACTAAAGCGGGCACACATGGTGGTATTGAAAAAGCACTATTTAATTCCTCTCAAAATGCCAGCAAAACTACATTTACAACATCATTTAACTAAAAGATTGTTTTTGGTTACTTCTGATGTAGGTTTGCAATCCCTGCTGTTGTTCATCATCTACAAATGGTTAACCTTTGGTGAAGGTTTTACAAAAACTTTAAACAAATGGGTGTCCCCTCAAGATACCCTTCAAGGTTCCTTACTTTGCTTAACATCCTCGTTACATCCTTTTGGTAAGATTAGATTGTAGCCTCATCAAACCTTGTTTTTCAAAGTGTCAATTGATTAATCAAACATGATTTCCTGACTTGTGAAGAAAGAAATAACTTCCTTATTTTAACCATACACCTGTCCCATTGTGTCATTGTTTTTAACAATCTTAGGTAACGAATAACTCCTTGGCATTACAGCAATCAAACCTAATAGATGACTATATTTCTTTGATGGATTATTCATGTTGCAAGTTTTCCATGGAAAACCATGGAGGTTCTTGTTGCTATAAATACGTGCTATAAGTATACAAACTAGTACATATACAAATTTATTTTCACTAGCATAATTATGAATATGTTTAAAGCTTTCCCAAACAAATTGTAAACCAACCGTATATAAGTTTCTTTTTTGTTTTCATGTAGAAGAACGGTGGGGAGATTTAAAACTTGGACACAGTCTTATAACAGAAATACTTTATAGCCACCGTGGTTCATATCCACATACAGTTTTTAAGAGTGGGTGCGCAATGTATCTAGCTATCATTGCAACATTGACGCAATCCCAAAGGACTGCCTGCATTCAATGTGTGCTACAACATTTTATGAGCAATGCAACATTCTACATTAAAGGAATATATTTGGCTAATTACATGTACTTTAACTGCCTTTAATGCCTAAACATGATACACAGTTCAAGTACCTTGAAGGTTAAAAACATATCACGGTGAATCAAGAACCAAATTTTTATTCCAATGTTAAATAGAAGATTCAGACTAAATGTTTTTCAAATAGTGCCTATTATCAATTGCATTTATTTAAAGTTGTAACATTTAAGACATTACATTAGTGACTGAAGTCTGAAATGTGCTCTGGTCTTAAAAGGAGCCCTTTAGTTCTTTACTTTGTTTCAACATCTTTTTGACTTTTATCTTAACACCCTAACTTGCAAATGTGTTGCTGAAAGGCTAAAAGCAAAAAGTGTGTCATCACAAAGTCAACAGCTGTAATTCATAAATGCTCCAGTACTTCTTCAACGTCTGTTTCTACCTTTACCACGTGGATTTGAATGGTAAATGCTTTAACTATGCATGTTATGTATGTTATCATCAAATTGTAACCAAAGCATAACAAGCAAATCAGCTGATTATTATTTCTTTTGACAGGAAATAGACAGTTTTTAGTCTAATCAACCCTGACTGGACACCAGCTGCTAGGAAACTCAAACATACAGTGAATCAGTGAATGCATCTTATGTCAGTGCTACTTAGTATATATTTACAAATATTGACCAGCTATGAAAACATTAAAAGCTATGAAAGCTAAGAAAAATTACGTACTGAAGGCGTTTTTTTTATATCTTCTTATATTATAGGTCTTAAACGATAGAATAGAAACAATTCCGTTTGGCAGAACAAAACTTAGGTTGTGACCAATACTCTAAAAATCAACAGCAAAAAAATAAGCAACGAAAGAAGCAAAGTCAGTGAGTTAATTTGAAGATTAATAATTTTACTTCTTAATTTTACACAAGATAAGTCAATTTTATGCGAAGCTAATGCCATTACTACTCAACCCGTCATCTGTATTGATCAGCTTTAGGTCCTTATCATCAGCTAATAGATGGAGTCATTACATTTCCACTGCCTCTAAGTGTTTATACAGCAGCAAATATTTTCTTCCTACCCCTTACTGACGTCATCCTTATGGTGTGTTGGAGCCATGTTGAGCACAGGATCAATACCAGACGTAACATCACCTCTATCCATTTCCACATACATGTTTGAACGAGACCCGCACACACACACTTTCTTCCTCTCTCCAACTGTTTTTCTCTTTAGTCAGTTTAGCAGAAAAAAACACTCATTCACGGTGAAAATCCACACACTCCTTTTTCAGCGTTGTGTGCAGTATGTGGATGTTTAACGTGTGTGTGTGTGTTTGTGTGTGTGTGTGTGTGCGTGTGTGTGTTTGGGTGTGTTAGTAAACTGGGTGTTCTGGATGATTTCACTAATAGTTTCAGTATGCAGGCCTATAAAGAGCAGACTGTTTAATTGTAGCTGGTTTTTAACGAGCCTCTGATTATGGCAACATTCTAACGAGTGTGGGTTGTTAATGTTGACTAATCTGCAGTCATTAGTTCAACACTGTCTGGCCCTAGAGTGAACTGCAACTCAGAGATGCTATTCAGACACACACATGCACGTAGTTTCTCAAACACAAAGGCAATTATCCATTTCCAAAAAGCAACTCTGCACCTAGAAGTTAAAAGCGTAATGTTACATTGCCAGCATCCTACACATAAGTTCAAGTACTGTCTTTTTTGGACTTACCTGTGTAAATGAACCTTCCCGGCGTCCCTTTGCAGAACTGCTTGGATTTGTAAGACAGAGTGACCTCTACGACCCCAGGGATGTGTCTGGGTGGTGTCTGCACCCGAATGGCATGTGGCGTAATTAGCTGCAGGACAATGAAAAAGAGTCAATGACCACATTGGAACAACACAATAATGGTATAAGGACGATACATCTCAGGTCGGACGTTTTAAGATGAGGAACGATGGCTGGTAGGCATATCTGGTGATTTGTAGTTTTGCTGGTTACCTTACCAGAATGCTACCACAGGAGTTATCAGATTGTCGCCAATTACAAGAATATCTGAGGCTTTTGCAACTCCGTCATCAGCTTTACCCTTGCTGTGATGGAGGAAACCCCATTATTGTTTGAACAGGTTATAGATAGCGTGAGGAGAAGCAGGTAAAGGGGTTGTGCACACTGCTAAGTGTGCCTTTCTGCGCGATACATTTAACATGAACCCCTCATTTGACTAAGAGTCTTGCATATAAAGCCCCTTCTGTAAAATATGTATATTTCCTGAGTTTTAGGCTTTGCCCAAAAAAACTTCATGCTACTTTAGCAATATTACTTTACCTTTAATCTGGGGAAAACAAAGAGGTTTATATGTAAAAGTGGTGGGTTTAGCCACCCTGTGTGATTAAGCACTGGAAGCAAGTTTGAAATGATCACAAGCCTTTTTTGCCACCTGATCAAAGCAGCGCTGTAACATACATCAATAGGGAAATTAAGATTGACGTCACAGCAGAAAAAGTCCTGGTACAGCAAGGTATAAAATTGATTCTGCATTGATGAATACCGGCCCACTTAAAGCACTACCTGCCAGTACATGTACAAGGCTGTTACAGATAGACTGTTAACCTTCTAACTGTTTTAGGCCGAGAAGTCACTGACAGTCACAATTCCTGTCTTAAATTTAATAAAATATTTCATATTCAATGGATTGCTGAGCATTTCAAAAAAATCTTTTTTAAATTAAGGTGAACATAAAAATTCTTTGGAATTTTCTCGAACAAGTAATTTCAGCTTGATGATTTTTGCTTATGGGACAAAAGTTCGGGAACCACCGGTCTAAAATACTTATAAAGGGAATACAAAATTGAGAATAGTTGCAAACTCAGTGAAAAATCCACGAGTAGGAAACAGAAAAGCAGATAAACACAAACGAGCAAATGTGGAAGCATGTCCCACGCACTGATGTGTTTCCCTGCCTAAGAATCAATAGGCAGGTTGAGTGCAAATGAAACATTTCGCTGCCAAAAATTTCTCTGAAAATCGCCTGAGGAACGCTCAGAGAGCCGAGTCAGTTTGAACTGAGACTCTGTACACATGTTAGTGTGCATAAGTGCAGCTCTCAACACTGTAAACAACCCCCTCAGCCCTTAATACACACACACACTCACATATGTATGTCTATGGACACACACACACACAACCACAAAGATTGTTGTTGTTGGATGGCAGCCACGGTCACTCTGCACACACCATGAGTGGAGTCAGAAGACAAATAAACATTTTGTAGAGGAGTGGGGAAAACTGTGATAGTGTTGTATGTGTGTGTGTTAGCAGTTCAGTCGATGCCTATCAACGTACTGATTTGATCAGTGCTCTGAAGTAAAGAGGGACAGGGAGTGTGGGTGAGGAAGGCGGAGAGGGGTAGCAGTCTCTGGTTGGTTGGGAGTCATTAAGGGAGGTAAACATCATTTAGAGAAGCATTAACACACACAGACACTCTTGATCACAAGCAGCTATGTAAAAGAACATGGAGAAAAGCATGTATTCACGTTAGATTGCTTCCAACGTTCCAATGGTGGAAAGTCCCAGTTAAAAGGTTCAAACAATGTTGAGACATAGTGATGAACTGACCTCACTCCAAACCAGCATGGTACCAAAGATAACTTGGAGGCCGTCAAAGAAGTTGTCTCCGATGATGATGACTGTTGCACCCCCTGTGGTCCACCCCTCACTGGGACTGATGGCTTTAATGCAGGGAGCTGCTCCTGGGAGGAAAAGAGGAGGAAGATATTAAACAATGGCACATTACCTTGATTAAAATGCTTCTGAAAACCTTTTTTTTTTTGTAAAACAAAGCCCTATAGTTTCCATTTAACACATATAATTTTACTCCTCCTTACATACAAAACCATCAAGTGAGAAAAACCTTTTAAATACAAAGATTAAATAAGGAAGGCAGCGGGGGGTAAAAAGCTTTAATTGGATAGACTGTTTATTTGTTTTCTAAAATCTGATTCAACTGAATTTCTTGAAAATGTTAAAGTGCCCTTACATTGCCACTAGGTGGTGTTCATATTCATATGAACGACATGTCAACATAGAAAATTTGATAACTCTGAACTTAGTTGATGATTTCTTTCAAACAATTATAACTATTTCTTCCTCATTTTCATGGAATAAGGGAATCCGAAAAATAACAAAAAACAATCAAGGTTTTCTCCAATTCTGGATTGCAGCTTTTTTTGAGCGTGCACATATCGACACAGATTCAAAACAATTATAACTATTTATAGGAAGGTATGGGAAAAGCAAAATTTCTTTATTGTGTGCAGTTTTTCCATGCTAGTTTATATTTTATTTAGAGACAAATATGACAAATATGACTAATAAAAATAAGTAAAAAACTGTCTTGTTGCTGCATTGGCCTCAAGTTCATGCTCTATATCACAGGTCAGTGTGTTGAAAAATCTGACTGAATCAGAACGTTTATTTAAATCATGTTTCAATTATCTGTTTTTCACCATTATGTGCTTTTTACATGGATATAAAGGTGATAGAGCAGCACAAAGTATTTATTTTTTGATATCCAAGATGTGGGCTGGTTCCAAATTTGCTTATCCAAGTTTGCTTGATGTGAGATTATAGCTGATATACCACTAATAAAAACACACACAGATGGTTCAACAAGCATTATATTACTTCAAACAGAACAGATACAGTCAGCTTAATGTCAATTCAATACTCACTATTGTGAGTTTAAGCACATTTGATTCAATCCCACAGGATAAAAGCAAAAGTCCGCCTGTCTGTCACTGTAATGTAAGTGTGCGATTATCAGTATTCAGTTGAATTACAACAACAGCTCTCAGTCTGGATTTGCTTATGAGAAAAAAAGTGTATAATGGTATTAGACTAGACGCACACACATGCACAGCAGCACACCATGCACTGTGTGTGCTGTAAGTTGGATTAGCCAGATGGACGGGCAGGAATCACCTGATAGGATTAAACCATCAACCATCTGGCGGCCTTGCTGCTCACACAAGCACACACACATTCGCATGCAAACACACACGCACACACAAACACACACACAGACACACACAAGGGCTGGTGTTACCATGTTCTAGGTAAGACGCGGTTCCCTCCACAGGATCGAGCCTGCGGGCCCGCCGGCCGTGTTTTGAGTTGTTGTGGACAAACATATTGTCAGACACAGCCAGGACGTGTCCCTCCACACTCACCGTAGTTGACACCACCACCTATGGAAAACAGCAGGGGACAGGATAAGATGTGTAATATGAAGCTTATAAAAGAGGAGGGAATCCTAACAGAAGCGAGAATACAAACTTTATCTTCATATATATGTATATATATCTGCAAGAGGTGAGCAGTGAGAGCAGCACAAAAAGAAGAATGAGGCCTTAAAACACCAAAGGTCAATAGATTGTTGCAAAGAAGGGCTTAAAGCATTAGGCTGTGAAAAGCTCTTCAAATGTAGCGAGTTATTATTGCTATTAACATCAGTCTGAGTACACAGTGTCACTGTGGCTGCTGGTTGGTGTGTGCGCTTAAGCATTTCTCACTTTGTAAGGACCATTGGATGAAACATGAATAGCCAATATAAAGTCTTTGTGAAGATAGTGTGTGTATGAGACAGTGTGTGTGTGTGTGTGTGTGTGTGTGTGTGTGTGTGTGTGTGTGTGTGTGTGTGTGTGTGTGTGTGTGTGTGTGTGTGTGTGTGTGTGTGTGTGTGTGTGTGTGT
>JAVLVB010000635.1:1235969-1294758 GCA_032876305.1 Orestias chungarensis
ATATATATATATATACGTATATATACATAGACGTATATATATATATAAATATAACAGCCTTTGTATTGGACCGGCAGGATAAAGCAGAGGTGTGCGGTCGACTGAATGCGCAAACATGCACTCAGCATGTATGTGTGTGACGGTGCAGCGAAGCTCAGTGGCAGGTCCGGGTGTAAAACTGTGCATTAACGAGCTTGGACTTCGTTAGAACAGCAGCACTGGGATCCTGAATGCCTAATTATGCCGACCCCTCACCCCTGGGTGACAGCCTATCACAGCGGAGGACAGCCACGGTGACCGCAGCTGACCTCCCACTGTCTAGTCCTTCTCACAACACTAGCATAGCGTTAACACGGCCACCTCGGCTGACCCTTCAATTGTAGATCTGTGTGGAAGAGAAGGCAACTTGGAAGCTCGCACATTCACAGTTCGTGTTTCTTATACATGCTAAGACCATAGCAGCAGTTAGAGAAAAAAAAAGGTTTTGAATCATGAGAAAGAATTTTGCTTGAGTTAGTTACATTCAATATGAACTAGAATAAAAAATGTAGTCACAAATCTCCAGAAACAATTTCTACACTAACAAGACGCCCCAGCATGAATAGGGCTTTTAATTGAAGCAAAAATAATAATAAAAAAATGAAGTTAGATTTTGGCTGCATCACTAATTATATCCCTCCTCGTCTAAGTTTAGTATATCATCAAATCTCTTTGTAGATTTGCTGAAATACTGAACTCTTTTAATTTTAGGACATTTGAATTCAAAGTGTTCTGTGGGATGTTTGAGGCATGAAATATTGTTTTACAACCAAAACAGGCATTACTCTACACCCAACTTTATTCCTGAGTTTTTTGCTGTGTTTGTTTACTTATATTCTCTAACAAATATATGAAACCGTTACCAAAGACTGGATTAATCCTGAGATTTATCAACACACAGGTGTACTCTGTCGTTAGGTAACGTTTAAAGGCAAATAAAAATTAAAAGGCACTCTTAAGTCAGACGTCTTGCAAATCAAAGCATCTCAACGTTTTCAGTTTCCCTTCACAAAGATCAATGCTTCCTACTTAGCTGACATATTAAATTTTTCCTTTTCTTAATATATATTGCCCCCCCCCCCCAAAAAAAAAAAAAAAAGATTTTACTGAACGAAGATGATGTATTCCTAATATACCCAGAAAAACAATATACTAAAAATTGCCTCTGTGTAAATGACCACTGGGGATCGGCCGTGAGCCCCCTGTGGCCCAAAACAAAGTAACAAGGTACAGACGACGAATGGAAGGATAAAAGACAGTGATTTTTTGATTTAACATATTCATACATACTTCAGAATTTGGAACAGAATGACTCAATAATTTCAACCACGTATTTTTCAAATGCTTGCATTTATTTTATGCTGTGGTAGATAGACTACATAGCCCAGCACACTTGTTCCACGCATAACAAAACACCTACTTGATGCAAAATAAACAAGGGTTATGAGTTAGTTGAACCCTGAGTAGAGATTAACTGAAGTGTAAAACTTTTGATTTGCATATTGGATTTAAACAACGGTAAATTAAATTTTTTAAAATTTTTTTTATGAGGTAGGTAAATTTGCACAACTGGCAGAGATAGGCTATACTGATTTAAAATATTTTGAAACAAAAATCCAGTGAAAGACATTTCTCACACTAAGCAAATTCATTAAACACATAATCTATCATTTCGTTCCCATCCACTTTAACACCTGACTGGCTTGTGAGGGTTTTCTCCCTCTGATATTGGGCTATGTCCTTTATCTCTTAATGTATTGTACGACAATCCGTTTTTCTTATCCTCTTGACCCCATATGGCCGAATCAACTGTGCTATAAAAAGGCGGGGCAGCAACATCCATTCAGGCACACACAGAGGCACTTTGTGTGAATTGATCGCCTTGTCCAGTCACTGGTCGTTAAGAGGCTCCCAATTAAAAGAGGCAATTATGAGAATCTGGATGATGGAGGGGGAGGGGGGTTCAGGCCCCGTATATCTCGTGGCTCACTCCTCCAAGTTGATGCCCTATCATGTTCAAGTGATAACACCGATGTTGACCTTTGCTATTTTGTGACTCTGAGAACCGACCCAGGGCCACTTTAACTGGACACAAACACGCACGACCCATCTGTTCGTAAAAGTATCCTCGATTTAAGGAAGCAAAAGTTGAATGCAAAATGAATTTTTTTGGCTCTTGTGGTTATTTTAAATTTTAGATTTCAGATGGGACTGTAAGGCTTACACAACTTTAGTGGAAAGAAGAAAGGAACCAAGGAAGGATAGGAGGAAAAAAGAAAGAAGCATAAAGAAAAAACTCATTTTTAATGGGGTATTTTATCACATTACAAGCTGTAAAGTAACAAAACTTAGGCAAATAAAAGTTAAAACATGCTGCAAATAGAATTTTAATTTTGACCTTAATGAAAAAGTCGCAGTTTTCTTTGAGTCCTGATTTACATTTACATTACATTTACATTTATGCATTTAGCAGACGCTTTTATCCAAAGCGACTTACAAAAAGAGGGTTTAACATTGAATTTACCTGACAACATTTTAGGTTTTTGTGTAGTTGATGCCAGATAATAGTGAAAGTTGGCTCTAGTTGTTTGCATCCTCAAAACACATAGAGACCATCAACATAATTTAAAATTATACCCCTTAACGAAAAGGAAAGATTAATGGCGTTAATAAATATCTGAAAACAGATACAGCACACCGCAGACCTCTGCGTATGAAACTCATATGATCTTTGCAGAGAGCATTTAGAAAGGTAACTTTAAGTGATTGGCCAATATGTTCTGATGTTGCCACCGAAAAATTAACAAATCACAGCAGTTCCCTTTACAATTAAACCCTTTTTTTTGCAGTAAAAGCTGCCTGTTTTGATTTGGGTGTATAATTAACACCAATTAGATGCCAGCTGTTTGTAAAAGTATTGCGATACCTTCACAAACTGCTAGTTATACTTTTAAGGTCTAGTAAACATTGCATTGCTGGCTGTATCTAGTTTGTCCAGATAATAAAATCACCTGTGCTGTTGTTATGGAGTCTGTTAGCTAGAGAAAAGTAGAAAACAACAACTGGTTGCTGTTTTGTCGTCCCGTTAGCCTTGGTTTATTGGTGAACAGCACTGAAACATCCATTATTCAGAAGCTGAGATGGCAATTATGGCTCAGAGCACAACTGGCATTAATATTTAATATGTAGGACTAACACAGACCTGAGAGAGAAGGAGAGAGAAAGAGGGAGGGATACATAGTGAAGAGGAGGTAGGGTAAAACATGAAGTTTGTGAAGGAGAAACAAGGATCATGGAAGTTTGTTTTCGACCACACTGCTGTCTCTTAAACAGTTACAGTAGGCCACGAACAAGGCATGTGGTGAAACGACGGGGGAATTCCAGCTCAGTTAGTTTAAAAAAAAAGGTGTGAGTGTCTGATATTGAATGTGCACGTCCGCCTCATTCCCTGATGACCTACTACTTTACTGAGCCAGGAATAACAGTCCTGCTTTGGAAGAGAAATAAGTCAAATCTCTCAGGGAAGCCACACACTGGATCGCATGCACAATCACACAGTCACACACGAATGTGTGCGCATACCCACACATACATGCGCAGAGGCAGCATTCTGGTAAGGTGCTGCTGACAGGTGGAGAAATAGCAGAGATTCAGTTTGTGCAGACAAACTGAACAACAGATCATTGCTTTAGCTGCTCCTGCCTCCTCTGTCTCTCCGCTGTCTCATTGTTCTGTCTTTTTTTATTCCGCCTGCCTGCCAAGTTTCTTGACAAATCTTTCAGGCAGGATGATGATTTTGGTCTTTCACGCTATTTGTGTGTGATACCACCTTCTCATCTCTCTGTACTTGTAGTAACAGCCATTGCAAAGGAGTCCTGATCAAACCCTTTTTAAACAGAACTTCTACTGAAAAAGTTACCCTAAATACATGTTCTTGTGTCACTAACCAGTTTGTCAATTTTGAGATTCTTCTTCTTATTTGACATGTGAATGGGTAAATTCACCTTAAGTGTGTAGGCTGAGTTTTCCTCATAGTTTGTTGATCAATCTGAGATCAACTTCCTGTTTCCTGTTTACACTGAAACATTGTTGTTGCATAATGAGATGACTTCAGATAAGCCTTGCTTCACCCTTAGTCTCCTATCCAAGTATGCAGAAGAAAAATTAAGGCTATGAAATGCTATAATGACTCGTGTTTACAATAGAAATGTTATAGTGTGTTGTCAACCAATTAAATGCATAGAATAGAATAGAATATAATATAATAGAATTGAATTGAATGCCTTTTATTGTCATTATACACATTGTACAATGAGATTGGAAGACCACTCCTTTTCAGTGCCGTGCAAAAAAAATATATTTACAGAATTAAACAGAAATAAACAATGTGAATGATCCATGAATATGTTGACAAAAGGTGGTTATAGTCTGTGGCCTGACAAAAGGCCACAGACTATAACACTATCCCCACCATCTTTAGGTCTAATGTACTTTTGCTCAAATGTTAAGTTATTTTTTACCTCAGATGTAACTTAAAGAAAGTTCCACATTCTGTTGTCAGTCCACAGAGATTTTTGCGTCCTTAAATGAGGCATGGTGGGATTGCAGCGCTTTAGATATTGTTCTTGATTCTTTTGAGAACATTATCCAGAATATGGACGATGGCTATCACAGTGGTTCACTTGGCCTCAAAACCCTTTTAAACAAATGTCAGTTAATTTAGATTGGGGCATGGAGCTTTTTAAGATCTTTTAGCCTACTTCATGTTGTCAGACAGGTTGTGTTTAAGAAAGTTTTGAGTCTACAGGTCTTACGTGTGTGGCAGTTTGTAAAGTACAATTTCTTTTTGCACAAGTTAAATTTGTTTGATATCGTAGTTTTTATTATCTTAATCATTTTAATGTGATAAAAGAAACAAAACAGGAATAAATCTTTATTGGAGCAAAGGCTTAAGTTGTCGTTCATGCCCGTACGAGATATTTTAACTTTGGTAATATAAAAAGACCATTTATACAAGCGTAAATTACCAATAGAGCTCGGCTGTATTTGCATTACCTTGAGTTAAAGAATACGATTTTAAGACTTGAAAAAACAGAATGTGAAGGGGGGTAATGAGTGGTTGGGAGCTGAATGGAGAGCGAGGAAAGAAAAAAGGCAGCAGAGGACGAGTGGGGGCTGGGTGAATTATCTGAGGGAACAAGACTTAAGAGAACGGAGCAGAGCCAAGCGAAGCAAAGTTATTTTACATAATGATGGTTTATATGCACGGAGGTAATTGATAGCTGAGCTGCAGTCCCCAAAAAACACCCCAGCCTAGCTGTCAATCACAACTCATCCCTCTAGAGATATGCTAATGTGGATGATGATGATGATGAGGGCTTACCTTCATATTGCCATCATTACTATTATTGCTGTCATTGTTGTCATCTCTGCATATTTAAATGACATCAAAGGCCACAGAAGTGTTAGCCTGAGTGTCTGATATCAGTTAGCAGTCACACACCTTTTGCCCGCGCTGCGAGGCGTTCAGTGAAAACATGCTGAACTGGTTAAGATGTTGAACACTGCTCCTGACCAACACAGGTTTCGCATCATAACATCATTGTTACATGTAATGCAACAATGTAATGTAATGTCTATGATAGCATTTGTTTGACAAGGGAGCGGATACAGCAACTCTTTCACTGGGTAACTGAGTTCAGTTGATTTATTTTTATTGCGCAGACTCCCCACAAACATTGTCTCAACATAGTTTACAAGACAAGACAGATCCAGTTCATATACAAAAGTATATATTCTATCCAATTCCATCTTATAGACAGATTAAAAAATGCATTAAAAGCATTTTAATTTGTGAGACAATGGAGTGAAGTTTATTATGATATTTTTGGTTTCAAAAAAGTATGTAACAAAACCAAATGCATCGAGTTACTGAGTTTGCAGCCATCTCTCCTCCTGAACGAGTATATACTGATCAACATAACAGATTTCATCATACTAGTAACTTTGTAGCAACATCTGCTTGGACTGACCAAGCGCTTGACAAGACAGAGAAGAAAAAAAACTGAATCACTGGTCCAGAAGTATATAAAGCTAAGAAATAATGGAAGCGTCATGTAGAAGAGAAACACAGCTAAACAAATAAGCTCTGAGCCAATAGTAAGTTCCATGCCAAGAAAAATAAAGTACATATTGTTAGACAAAACAGTAGCTTTTCAGTTGCTTTATGCAGGAGGGTGACAGGTTGAAAAACAGCAAGTCAGGATTGAGTCCAGAATTAAAGATAAATAAGAGAAATATGAATATATTAGCAATCATAGTTCTGTCATTGATCTCCTCTTAGAATGTGTCACAGCTTAAACAGAACACCAGGCCAGGGGGGCAAATTTTTTTTTGCAGCTCAAAGACACTTATATGAAAATCTGAAGAAACTTTAAAGCATCTTACCATGTTACAAAGAATCAAAGCAACTATAGAGGTAAAACTGTACCTAATAATATATCCAATCAGTGTATGTCTTTACTCTGGTTGTGATGCTGCTTTGTAATGAACCAATCTTCAAAAATGACCCAACTGACCAGAGGAATAAGGGAAAGAAGTCAGGGATGTGGTGATAGATAGACAGAAGGAGGAGGTCACTGTGGTGTATATTTTAAGGGCTGAAGGCAAACTGTTGAATTATAGATGAGTGAGGTTGATGTAGGAGGAGTAGCAGAAAAAAAATGAGAGGAAATGTAGAAGGAGGGACAGAGGAGAAAAGACAGAGGGTGCATCATTTACTCCTGGCCAAGCATGCACAGCATCTATGTACCTACACAACACACACAGTGTGCTTCTGATCGATATGAAGCAGTGGCTGACCCTCCTTTTCTGTTGTTCTGACTTTGTTTAGCCACACAAGCAAAATCCAATATCCAAACCATAAAAAAAAAAGATTTTCCAAAATACCTGTAGACATATGAGTTTACAGGACAGCAGCGGTGGCAATAACTTGCAGGACAAACATCTGGTAGAGCTGTCTATTAAACATGTCTGCTTCCGTGTGTGCGTTCCTTTGTCGTCGGTCATACTAATAATTTATGGAGTGAGAGGGTAAGTAAAGGAACAGAGGCAAGGAGGACAGGGATGAAGGAAGTGATATTGACAGGGACCTCTTCCTCTTTTCTTCTCCTGTCTCTTTCTCTCCCCATCACTTATTCACCCAAACACACACTCAAGCACGTTGCCTGTGAGATGGCATTTTCACTCAAGCACACAGGGGTATACGCACAAACACTGACGGACTGGGTGAGCTTGTTAAAGTGAAGCTGATCGAGAAAAGAGTGTTTTTTTTTAAAAGCTGAGAGATGGGATGCATACATTGACTTTTCTTAAAATCTTTTCTACCCTGTTTTCTTTTCTATACCTCACCCCAATTTTTAGTTGCAAAATGAGTTTTCTCTTGCCTGCTTTCATGTCCAGTCAACAGAATCTGGACAGTGTTTGATCATTTGTAGTTCAACACGCAAAACATTCTGTATTAAAAAGTTAGATTTCATTTTCATTTTAATTTAATTTGAGAAAACAAAAGCCAAATCATAAATCAGACATATTTTGTTTTCTAATTGTTTCTGAGAAGTTACACATTAAAGTTACTATTTATAGAAGGGGATGTATTGAATACCAGTTCCTTTTTTAATGCAGTTACAAAAGAAGCACCTGCAGGCAGGTTCTTTTAAAGCCAGGGGATGTAAGATTTATAAAGCACAGCATTTATTTAAAAAGCAATATGTTTTAATGTGATTTCTTTTTAGTCTCCTAGGTAGACAACCCCCCCGCTAAATAAGCATTTATGTCTACAACAGTTTGAGGTCCAGCCAAATGAAAAAGGGTGGAGTTTTGACATTAAAACATGACTAAATAATGTTCAGTTTTACTATTTATTTATTATTTATTTTATTAAAGTTAATCAACTACATTAATCTGGTCGACCAATGGGACGCTGCTCTCCACCACATCTAATCCAAGCAGAATACATAAAGAAATTTGGATTTTCTGATAATATCTTGTATTACCCCCCCATCATATGGAAGTCCAAATTACTCTATCCAGTATCCCACTGTGAGACTAAAATATATCTTATCTTATCTTATCTTATCTTATCTTATCTTATCTTATCTTATTATTACCATGTTGCTAATGTTACGTAATGATCCATCTTCATGACATCAGCACATGGTCATTTCCGTAGTCATGAGAAATCCGTTGCAAAAAAGTACTTCAAATTAAAAGTCTGAGTGAGAATTTACACAAGAGGAAATGTATTTTATTGGCTGCATTAATTGCACAGCAATCCATCAATCTGTGCTTTTCCTTCCTGCTTTAAATGGACATTTCTGTCCACATAACCATAGCATCAGGAGCAAAACAACAAATTTATCCTAACTGTATAATAGTTATGGGAATGCTGCAGAAATGTACTTAAACTCTTCTCAGAGTCATTACTTCTTATGAATACAAGAATGGCAACTATTCATTAAAACGTAACATAATCTGCAAACCGGGAAGAGAATGTTCCTGGTTTTTACGGAATCCAATATTGCTTTTAGGAGAGTCCATAGCTATGTTCATTTTTGAGGGATGGGAAAGAGCCTGGACGAAGACTGTCATGTGGACTCACTGTCAGCTGGCTGCAGTAAACAATCACTTTACAAAGCATGTTTTATTTGAAAAATAAATGCAAAGATGGCTGCTTTTTGTTTGTTTTGTGCAAATATTGGAGGATGTGTCTGCTTTTTGCAGCTATATTAACAGATTTTAACTTAGCACTTTCAGTTTGTTTTGCATTATGTTGGTCTAGGAATAACTTTTTAATAAAGGGTTGATAAAAGATTGAAGTGTAATACACTGTAATGTGTAGTTAAATACAAAGTAGGCCCTGCATGTAGCTGTACTTAATTTATAATTGGATATACATCTATTGAACTACCTTTTGCAAAGTTGTTTTGTAGTAAGTTATCGTTTATAAGAAATATAAGAAAGGAGAGAAAAAAGGCATCCAACTCATACCAACAACTAAGTACATTTCTTTGCAGATTTACTCTGATATCAGATCAATTTTAAGGGGTGGTAATTTATTTTGTCACATCTTGATGGGGTGAAAAACTTACAGATACTGTCCAACTGAGTGTAAATGTTCAGTTATCTTCCTGTGTAAGTGCTTTCACCGTCACTTTCTCTTCGACTTTTAATCAAAGGGTTCAAGCAGTAACACTTATGATCTTATGCAATGATAGAACAAAACAGTGAAAGCATGCCCAGTTTAAAGGACAGTGATATATTTCCTGCAAGTATTCTCTTAGGCTCAGTCCAGAGTACAGCTGGAGGAAAATCTGGGCTCCTACTAAAGGAGGATACCATCTTTAAGGTTAATTTGTGGTCTGAATGGGAACAGATGAGGAAGAAAGGAGTGAGTCGGAAAGAAGATAAGTGGAGTTGAGGGTAAGGTTTGAGGGAGGCTGCAGCATTTAACTCCTGCTACGTTTGTCAAACAAATTAAACGCTGTCGAGGTTCCTCACCTGCGTGCACAACACACATATAAACTGCCTGCAGAGCGTGCATATGGCTCCTGCAGCCCAAATAAGGAAAGATGCATACATTACCATAGCTAATGTGAGAAGCACTCCATTTAATATGCTAATTCACTGAAATATTACTGAGTGCCGTCTGTTGTGAATGAATAAATTTGAATTGCAATTAGAATAATCCTTTATAATTAATGAAAACTGTCAATTTTGGTTCAGAAGTAATTTGATTAACGGGTTGATGGGCCACCAATTAAGCAGACGATGAGGAGGGGCGGAGAAAAGGAGGAGGAGAAGAAAGATGACAAGCTCTTCACATAATCAGCTCCTTTTTCAAATGTAATGGGAGAATAAGTCAAAAATGATGTAACGCTCCTTTAAAAAAATAATAATAAAAACAAAATTCCCTTACCTTGGTTGAAGCATCACGGTGGCAGAAACATGTAAAAGAGAGAAAAAAACAACATTGAAAATAATTAGAAAGCAGATTTGATAAATAGATTGAAATTTGTCTTTTTTTGTTAGGTAGCAACCATGTGGTTTAGTGTATATTACTGTGATGTTATGCAGTGCGTCAATAATACAATTGTAAACTGAAATTAAAAATTATGTAAAAATACGAAATAAATAGCATTCATTGAGCTTCCGCTGAGTCAGTAATATGAGGAGCCACCTCTTCATGCTGTAACAACTACAAGTCCTATGAATTTTTGTGGCTCCCAGATCTGAACATATAGAAAGGGAATGTTTTTACCCATTATTCCTTGAGAAAAAAAGAAGCTTAAACTCTGATTGGGTGCTGAGTATATAAGAACACTACTTTTCAATAGTTCTTATAGATACTTAAATAAATGTTATGTTTCACTCATCCATTATGACACACACGCACACTTTCTAAAACACTGCATTGCAGCCTCCACTGTATATAAACTTCCGGCTAGTCTCACAATCTCCAATTTCCAGGGGTTTCCCTTTAAGGATTTTGCTGTACTTGGTTTCACCAATCTTTCCTATCTGGTGAAGAAAAGTATTCTAACAGAGTATTATTACCACTACTTGGTTTCGCAGTGGAGATACTGATTTGATCTTACCAGAGTACCCTTATCCACATGTTTGGTTTGACTCTTATGTGGCTTGAAGCAAAATGCAAGTAGGTCTTCTTATGTTTTTAAAACAATTATCCTTTTCTTAGCATTTTTTCCATACATACTTGAGGAAAGCACAACAATTTTCAAAACCTAACCCTGGTTTTATCCATCAAATGATATATACTCATCTGTTCATTAATTTTGTCTAAAAAACATCTGTGGACTTAAGAAAACAATTGCACTGTTGCCGAGAGATGCTGGATGAAATATTTTTACAAATATGCAGCTTCTTAAGATAATATGTCTATTTCTCAAAAGAAATGGAAGTTTGTGAAAGTTTTGTACCTTTAATCATAAACCTTATTCTTGGTTTTTAAATATCTTTTAGCTGGTTGTTTTTTGCAAGCCACAGTAATTGCGTTGTTGGCTTTCTAATTCACAGGCACCTCCCACCACTAATTAACCACATCCATGTTGCTGTTATTAGCTAATTACAAGACTGGACACATGCCCGGCTAATTAAGGCTATTAAGAGGGTGGGTGTGTGTGCGTGCGTATGTGTGGCCATGTATTTGTTACATTTTGTGTGTGTGTGTGTGTGTGTGTGTGTGTGTGTGTGTGTGTGTGTGTGAGAGAGAGAGTGAGTGTGAGTGTGGATCTATATTAAGGGGCATGAATGTTTTAACAACAGAATTTAACTGCATTGCAACAAACCCCCACCGCCCTGTAAACCGTATAAAAAACGCCACTGCTCCCTCAATTCCCAAATCAATAGCCAAGGTCATTATGTGCAGCTGAATCATATGTTTCACTAAAGTTGCTGCGTGTTAATAATATTTCAACAGAGTTGCAGGAAAATAAGCTTCTAATTTAGCTCGTTTAGTCAACACTGTCATCCATCATTGTGAAAACACAAAAGACCCCTCTGACTCTTATGTTTCTCTCTTTGGCTTTTTTTCTCCAACACCAACGTGTTTTCCTCGGCTCATTTTCTCTCCTTTCCTCATTCATTATCACTCTCCTTCCTTTTCATCCCCCAATCCTCCCTTCAATTCTCCCTTTCACATTTTTCCTTTCATTAAAACAGCATGGGTTGTTTTCCCTCATTTTGGCAATCTAATCCTATCTTTAGACATTTGAATATTAATATGATTGTTTTGTTTTGAATATTCAAGAACCAATTAACATGCCACGTGTGAATAATTAATGCCCATTATTTTCCACCCATATAGATTTTTATTAATTTAAGGCTATAAATGTGGAAAAAAGCGTCTCTTTTTTATACTTTCAGTGAGCTAGGTGTGTGTCACGCATGCTGAAAGACTTTTTTAACAACAGCTCAGAAGCTCCGTCTTTCATCTGCCACCAAACCAATGTCTGTTCCAGTGTGTGAGTGTGTTTATATCACATTCATGAATAAATGAACTTGTTAAAGAGATAAAGGGGAGGAAGTAGACAGGTTCTGGTGTCCCGCTCAAAACTATCTTATCAGGCACCATGCTTAACATGCAGGACCACAGAAGTCAACACAGGCACGTGATTTAGTCTTCTGCATCGACAATGAGACAGAGGTAAACCATCCGAAAATACGAGCATTTAAACATACTATCCACCTTTGCAAAGATTGCGGTTTAAGAAAAAGCAGTTTTATAAGTATGCTAAAGGTAAACAGTTTAATTGACATGACAATTCATCCCCAATCAATTGCTGTTAGCAAAACCCCTGGAAGAGTGACATGTCATACATTTTTTAACTAAGTTTTTTATTTCATTCTGATGAATGTGGACCAAAAGCATCAAGTTAAAAGGGCTAAAGAATGCAAAGCAATAATTTTCTGCTTTTTGCATTTTTACATGAGCATAACAAAATCACACAAATGACAAAACATCCTGTTAAAAAATGCATCCAGGTAGATGTTTGTTATCTTAGACTTCAATAATTTTAAGTATTTTAGGTGCAAAATGATTTGACTGTATGTGTTTCAGCCCGTGTTTCTCAGATACGCCATAAACCATCATCTACCTAAACAATCAAACTACCTTGCATGGCAAGTGATCTAACGGAAGTTAGATCAATTAATTTCGTAATTAAGTCATAAATATTTGCGGCAGAAACTGGGAAACTGTGTCTGATTTCTCCTCTTTGACACAACAGAATGCCACAACTTCGACTTGAAATGAAAGTTGTAGAACTGAATGAAGCAAGAGACTGACGATGGGTTGAAATAATATTAAATGATATATTCGTTCCCAAGAAAGAAATGTGTCAAATTTTCTGTTCACGTACGAATAACTGCAGAGCACCTTGTGGCAAACCAAACTATTCCACATAAGTGAGTAAACTATGTGAGGAGGGTGAGTTAAACTGTGCAGAACTACGATAAATATTGTTCCTGGTGTTTTTGTCTAAAGTACTGCAGATTTATTCCCTGCCAGTTCGAGTTGTTACGGAAAAAAATAAAAATAATGCCACCTCAAAGCATGAATGTCAGCAGAAGAAGGTAATTTAATTTACAAAATGTAACAGTTTTTTAAGCATATCTCTAACAGTGACGTTTTGTAATGTTTGGGAAAGGTTTGCCAATTACCTGCTGTGGTGAAAAGGGTTGTATTGCACCAGCCTACGTAGCCAGACTCAAAGCGAAACATTTAAGAGCGATAAAACATTTTCAGATTTTTTTCTGCATCTTATCAACAATTATGGCATTGTGTTTGCTCTTAACTTTGCAAATCATTACAAAAGATATACTTTTACTTGTTTAATTGTCTAAAGCATCAGTGTCCAAAGTCAGTCCTGTCCTTGTTTTAGTTTTTTTCCCCCTGATTCAACACACCTGGATCAAATGATGGTTCATTATCAGGTTTGCAAATCTTTGACAGAACATGGGCGATTGAGGAGAGCCAACCACAGGTGAACCATTCACAAATCCCCCTTCTATGTCTTTGATTGGCTCTGAAATTGATCCTTATTGATTGATTCGACAATAAACAACCACAACACTGAGATAAAAAGAAGGAGGGAACACATTTTGGGCTTTTTTTTTTGTTTACCACTGCAATAAAAGAAAAAGTGCTGTAAATCCCAGTGTACAGATTACAATTAAATATCTCTAAAGGTACAAATAAAACATAAAAACCTTTGTAATGTAACCAGAGGCATTTAATTTCTTGTTTTTGAGGGAGGATTTTTTAAAAATCTTATTACATTAGAAAAAATGATAATATGGTGAAGCAAATAGAAAAAAAATGACTATCCAATGTTTTATAGGAGGCCGCCAAAATCTAGACTATGGTGGATTGATTTGACAGACAACTTTAGCTTTAAAACATAAAAAGCAGTAAGAGCGAGCTGAGACACAGCAAAGACGAGCTGGGGACAAAATGAAAGAGTAATAAGAGTGAAAGATGCGTCCTTGTCCTCCTTTACTCTTATGAATACAGCTGCCTTTACAACAAGCACCATTCCTTTTAATCAGTGTCGCTGCTGTGATCAAAGTAAAACCACCTCCACAGAAGAGACAGCGAGAGACGGTGTAAAACAGGAGACTCCTCACTGTGTGTGTGCATAACAGCGACAGCGACACTGCCTGATGCCTAAACAACAGCACAGCCATTGTGTCTACATGCTGTCGCATAAGCGAGGGCGTGCAGTACAGTCAGACTTGCTTACTCCTCCTCTGCTCATGCTTCCTTCTCCACTTCCCACCAACATCCACGCACACTAGCACACTCTGCGCAGCGCTGACAACTGTCAAACTCTCACCTCCCGACTCCTGTGCAGGTAATTAACCAGACAAAACAACTCGCAACACCTCAAGGATCAAGAACACAGAAGAAGGAATACAAGGAAGACACACAACAAAAAACACAGAAGAAAAAGGCAAAAAGACAAAAACAAGAGTCTGACAAGAGAACAAGCTGGTACTCCTAAACAAGGCGCCTCAGTCAGGAAGAGTAAAACAGGCTGAATTATGATGAAAACAGAAGCAAGCCCCCCATTCCTCCACTTAAACTGATTGTTTCACTTGTAGTTTTTTTTTATTTTGTCCTTATGTTTTATAAATTGTCTACACATGATTTGTACTTAAAGTGTGCTAAATTGAATCTAGCATTGACGGTGCTGAACAAGCTGGTCTCAGCTTGGCTCGTGGTGACAGTTTGAGCAGGATCACACTTACATTTGACTTCCATTAGGGCAGAAATCTGGACTAAACTCAAACAATTTTCGAGATACTTTCCTAAATAAAGAATTGTTAAAGACATCTAGTTTAAAACTTAAAAACTTGAAAGATATACAGTTTTTAATTTCAAAAAAACATGAGCATGAGGTTAGTCCTGATAGTTCAGCCTAAGTATTTCTACGGTGCAATAATGCTCTTTATCCTCCATATCCTGTACAGTTAAAAAACCTAGAAATGGTGAACTCTGAGTTGAACTGTACGTGCTATACTGTTGCTGGCACTAAAATATACAAATTACTCTTGCATGTTCAGTTAGGAACATAGGGTAAATGTTTAATAGATATTTCAATGAATAAAAAATGAGGCACACACTTATTTCTCAGCCTCATATTAGTCAAAGTTTGATGAGTTGTGGATATAGGATTACATTTTAATCAGGAGGAATTTCCTCAGCATTGAGAGATAGAGAAACAGAAATATCCCAGTTGGACTGAACCACAACAACCAATTGATGCAACAGTGAGCCATGATTCAAGTGTGGGTTTCTCACTTGGACCAACTTTGACTGATACTGACCAAAACAGGCTGGAGACATCCTGCAACAACCACAGCTGTGTGATTTTGATTTCAGAGCGAAAGTTACATTTGTGCTTAATACATCCCACACACTAACAGGAGGCCTAATGAGCAGATAAACAGTGCTATCAAGTTAACTTTGGCCAAACTGCACAGACTGGCTTGATACATTTTGATACAAAACCAAAGCTACAGTATCGAAAGAAATAAAGTGTTTTTTTCTGCAGTTTCTTGACTGTTTGCAGCTTTTGGGTTTGGGTTTGGGTTTGGGTTTCTGTAACCACACAATAAAATCTCATCTTTCAAACTCTATGCAATAACAAGTGAATGCTTTCCATTCCAAAATGCGATCATTTAAAACCAGGGATTATATTATTTTCTTACACTGATGCAAGTTTCTGCAGTTTTGGATACAGGAAAAACAAGTCCATACAGTTGATGTATGGTATGAGGTTTCTGTTCAGTGTGTCTGAGTCCCTAACTTGTGCCAGTACTACTTCCTGTTATGCCAAGTCTTTCAATTTTAAGAACGGCAGAGCGTAAACCTCTAATTAGCTTTCACCCAGACAAACCAAGACTGTACAAGCAGTGTGCATACACTTTCTTTTATTCCACTCTGTTTAATCTCCCTGTTGTTTCCTATTTGTTCAACTCATTATGTGATCAAAGCCATTAACTTGTTTATGGAGCAGCTCTTTCATGTTGCAATAAAACACACTAAAGCGACTCATAGACACTCATAAGGCAGTGAAATACGAATCTAAAATCCCTAAAGACCAGGATACCGTGTGTGCTTGTTTCTCTGTGTGTTTTACAATTTTAACCTGATGAAACCCTAACAAAAAACGAATAAGGAGGACAGGAGAGGGGCGTTTGAGCCACTTCTGCAGGCTCACACACAGACACACTCCTGTACACACACATCCACATATGGAAATACATACACAGAGACGGTAACTGTTAAATAATTCAGTATACACAAATACACACTGGAGGCAAGGTGAGGGTGGAAGCAACGCAAAGCTAACAGGCATGCCGAGCGGGCCGCAGTGTCAACAACCAATCAGGATGGAGCATGGCGGCCAGAGATCGAGATGCGACCTGTGGTGACCCCCAGACTCTAATGATTTATAAACAGCAACCAGGAAGTGTGTGCGTTTTAAGTGCGAATGTGGGTCCCATAAAGCCTGCAGCTATTTAAATGTGGAGATGAATTCTTATTTATTCACACAGAAAAAAGACTGAGCGTGAGGACCCCAGGGGTGAGGTTCAAAACAACACTGGGAGAGAAAGAAAGAGGAGCAGACGAGTACAGATGCAAAAGAAAAAAAAGTTGAAAAACAGAAAATAGGGAATGGGAAGAAATGAGGAAGAGTTAGACGAAGATAAAGGGAAAGGAAGTTTAAAGAGGAAAAAAAAAACTGCTCACAGATCACGTAGGGTAAGAAGGTTAGAGGGGTGTAAACGACCCTCTTTTTACAATCTTACGAGGTGCACACACACATCACCCATGTATTCCCCCTACCCCCAGCTCTGTGTGTGTGTGTCCTCATGCAATTTTAAATAGTCTGTATGTGTGAGTATAAAGAGTGGAGGGGCTGGGAGGCAGTGAATTATATATCACTATTGATTTGCGCACACACACACACACACACACACACACACACACACACACACACACACACACACACACACACACACACACACACACACACACACACACACACACACACACACACACACACACATTTTATTAGATTAAAGCACAAACCCAAGAAACAGATAACAACAGAGTCTTTCTTTCTTATGCCTAAAGAAAGAATCTATGCTTAAAGTACAACCATCAAGGTAGAGCTGCTTTTCGCCCATCATTTCAAATTTTATAACATAAAGACCAACGCATCTCTGCATGAAGCACGATTTTAGCGTCTACTGCAGTCTGATGGGGTCAGTGTACACTGACAGAGAAGAGAGTCTTTAATCAGATTTCTGTGCATAATGTTTGTACCATTAGGAACAGTATTTTTTTCAGTATTTTGCAGAGTTTTAAAGTTTATTCAGCATCTGTGATTTCGGGCCTCACCCGTTAAAGTTGATCAAAAATCTCTAATTAAAGCCTACAATGTATCTTAACTTTTAATATCTGCAGCCTTTCCAACACTTTATCAATCCACACATTTTCAAAGACTAATTTAGTGACTAAAGTATTCATTGAAGTATATTTTCAAAAGATGTCCACTCAAACACTACATCATAATGACGTCAAATAGAATTAAATCCTGGTGTATTCACAATTCATAAGTTGGAAATAAGCTCGCTACATTAAAAACAGCTCTAAACCCTGAAAATTGAATTTGTATTAAATGTGTTTGTAGCATTCTTAGATATACATAAACATGGACCGTTGTTGTTTTCTTAAAAACATGCAAAATATCTAATTTATATTTGGAAAAACTGTATTAGGCCAGAGAGCGACTATTTTGGGAGCAGAGCTACCTCTGTGCCTGGTTTCAGAAATAGAAAGACATATAAACTCAGCCAAGTGCATTTTTAGCACCAGCTAATTGTTTCAAAAGTCTTCCAGTCTCTGTATTGTGTGACGTGCTTCTAATTGTGCCTAAAGTCGTTTCATTCTGTAACATAGAAGTTGTCCAGGACACTCATAGTTTATGAGGGCCTTGCAAAAGTCTTTTGAAATATATGCAGTACTAAGTTCATGATCTCAACATTACGGAACTTATCTGTGCGTTTTGAACAGGCACAAATATCCTGCGTTGACTGGTCTTGGGTAGTGTTTAATTCAATTTACTAGATTATTCTTATTTACGTTTAACTTCCCTTTATGATTAACAAGGATCAACTAAATTAAATCGGATTATGCACTGATAAACCTTCATCTGATTTGTTTAACAAATTTAAAGAAATTGCAATGCTTTTACAAACACATTTTAAGTTTTTTTTGTGCAAATAAAAAGGGTAGGTAAATTATAAATATTATTTTTTGGTATTTTAACCCCAGTTCGCCGCTCGAAGCTGATTAAGACAAAACTGGCCGACTTCAGTCTTTGCCCAGATGATTGTTGCAACCTATTTTTTTGATATTATTTTCAGATTTGTTAGGAGTGAGATGCATATAGACACAAAAAAAAGTTAAATAGTTCAGCGCTAAAAAAAAAAAGTCTGCTATATAAGCTCCAAATGCAAATCAGACATTTGAAATAGACTGCAGCTCCACCCATATAATAGAATAGTGATAAAGATGCAGTCGCTCATACATCAAGCTCCTCCCTTCTCTTCTCCTGAACTCTAAACCCCCAACTATCTACGTTTTATTGCATCTATAGTCATGCTAATGGTCCCATGAATTCAAAATAATTTCTCCTTTGTGTTGCTCTGCTGCTAAGCGTTGATAGAGGAGTGGTATCTCTCATTCCACCTTCCTTCCCTCCCTTCGTAGTGACAAAATATGATTCTGACAGAGTCCTGTCGGTCTCTCGTGTGTCTTTCCGTCATACTCAGTCTTGGTGTCAGATGAAAGCAGGAAAGCAGTTCAGAGTGATGACAGGGCATATAAAAAAGGAGGAAAGTGGAGGAGAGAGGAGGAGAAGAGGATGAAAAGGGCACGCGTTTTACATTATGAGTCGTTTCAGCCTTTCTATTCACGCTGGTTGACCCTTCCATCAGCAGGTAATCGAGAGAAGAACGTCCTTTACTATAAAGGCTGGATGTTAAGTCATGCTCGGAGCAGAAAGGGGAGCACCTGATGTCACCATTGATGTCAGCAAAGCTCAGGATGAGATTGGGAAGGTGGTGGAGGTGAAAGCAAGGCTAGTCCCCCGGCTGAGGGGTGAATTTAGTGGACGGATATTACTTACGAGGAAGCAGCTATAGAAGGGGCAGTTCACGTATGTGAGGTGGTGTTAGTGAGCAGTGGGATGGGAGGGGAACAATATTGCTCTGCTGGGCAGGTTATTGTAGAGAAAACATAAAACATAATCATCCATTAAAATGCAGCTTCACACCCTCCATCATGTCCACGATGGGGCTGCTGCCATAAACGCTGGGTGACTGTGTGCACATGTTCCCAGTTTCACTACACAACTATGATAAATCCAGTTTTAAAAATCCAGAAGAGATCAGACCAAAGAGAGGCTTCTGGGGGTTTGCAGCAGGTCACTTTATTTCTAGAAAGACTTGTGAGCTCAGACAACAGGAGTGGATTAGGATGGTTTTGCATTTATTTTTCACAATGTCATTTGTTTCAGTAAATTTGTATTTTTTCATGAAGATAAAGCTACGAATAATACAATTAAAGAATGTGGTGTGACAAAGCAACGGGAATGTCAAATTTGGTTCAGTTTGGGTTCAGTTAGTTTTACAAAAATGATGGCTGTTCATGAGAAACATACTTACAGGAATATGCAGAAAATCAAACAGAAAAAGAAATCTATTGAAATGACATGTAGTCCAGTGGTTTTTAACTTTAATCCAATAAAAAGAATCCTCAATAATAACTCATAAAATAATACTTTTGAATTTTTAAAGCCAGTTCCTGCATTTGATGTTCTGCAGGAATCCATACGGATATTTCTGGACTTACTCGGATTTATTTTGTAACGTCTATTAACTTTAAGATCTCGTCCCCGCCACATCTGAGACCGTGATTTTCAACTTGGAAACAGTGGACAGCTCTTCCAAATCAGGAATTACAATGGACCTAAAGTACACTCTCCTGGTGTTTTGTTAACAAGTTGTCTTGGGTTGTAGTGAAAGACGGACAGCTACAACTGTAAGGTAGCAGGACTCATCCATCGAGCACCATCCCCTAGGTGGATTATTTGATTAGAGTAAGTCCTTGTCTGTCTTGAGAGTCAGCTGAGGTGGTTTGATGATTCAAAAATAAAAAAGGATCTTGTTGTTGATAATGTTTCTAGGTTTGTTGGATTTGGAGAATAAGCGAAAGCAGAGAAGAGAGTCCAACTCTTTATCATTAAACAAACACAAAATGTGGAACGCATTATTGTATGCTTGGTATAGATCCTTCAAAGTAGTATGTGATTTATAGGGAAAATAGCTATATTAATATGTTACACAATGACAATCATAGCATAAGAAAACATGCTGGAATCAAAAGTAAAATAAGACAGAAGTGAGTTTGTATGTAGTTACAACTAAAAAATGGTGTATGAAACGTTTCTGGAGTTACATTTTTGCACAATTCCCATTGAATACACTTTCCTTGTGTTTAAGGCCTATAGCTGGCAGCTGACATTTATAGGTTTGCATCATGTTCTTTAAGCGAAAGGCTGTTTTTCTCTGCAGATGTGAGTGATAACTTCTACCCGCTTGTAAAGTCTCAAACCATCATTATCAGTTCTGAATGGCAAAGCGCTGAGGCCAAGTCTGTATTTCATACTCGTAACCACAATGGTGTCACAAGAAACACAAAACCGCACAAAGACTCATCCCCCATAATAGACTTATGCATACACAACACTCTCTGACACAGCGTTGCACCATAAATCTCCACACATTGAGGGTAAGTGAGCTTCAGACGGTTCTGTGTATAAGTAGGCCCAGCCCGATGGATCAGAATGGCTGGCAGCAGGCTTACATGTTTGTCATCTATAAACTATTCAGCCTCCACTTAGCCAAGAAAACAACACAAACAATAGACATTCCGTTAACAATGTACCATTATCTGTAGCATGATGGGAGGAGGGGTGAGCACCAAGACACATGGAAAGAGAAAAGGAGCGATGGCAAGCAGCAAGAAAGAAAGAATAAAGGCGGCGAGATGAGAGGGACGATTGCAGAAAGACCAAACTGTCATTTAAACCAGGCAGCCACGCAAAAACATCACAATAAATAACTCTGCTGTTTAGTCTCCACCTCAGACACACAGAAGGGGGAGAGGCGGAGGATGGAGTAGAAACGGACAGAGAAGGAGGGCGGAGAGCAAGGGGGAGAATTAAAAGGATTTGGGAGGGATGGAGTGGGGGATGAGGAGAAGAAGGGATGTAAAAAGCACAATAGCACATTAAAAGAACGCTGCACGTTGTTAGGCTTGTAGGAATAGGCAGTATCTGCTCTCCACTTGACTAATGAAAGGACCAGTCAGGTCACCAAGAGGCGGCTTGGAAACATACATGCACACTCACAAACAAATTCAGTTCACTTCACAACTTAGAGGATTTTCGTTGAGCTTTTCGAGCATCTCCCTGTCAAAGCCCACCGTTCCCTACATGTTGACGTCCTACTTGATCGCACAGTAGCCTCTTCCCCATCCTCAGAAATGAGAACAGAATACCAACGTTACCTTCCACTGCACACAGTGCTATCTCGCCAGCCAGGGCAGTTGACGAGAGGAAAAAAGTGCTAATGCAGCAGGGAAGCTGTTCTTTCCCAATTAAGCTAATAAAACACATGCTCCCCTCCTTTCCCTAGATGCCTAATAAGCCATAAACACAGCTGAACATTCATAATTCGGGCTGGTCCATAAAAAAAGCACTTCCCATGCAGTGCAAACGGGGTGAGGTGCTGTGAAGAGGGTGCAGCGGCAGCCTGTGCGAGTTGTGGAGAGAAGGCGCTTTCTCAACTAATGGAAATATTTAGTACATCTTGTGAAGGAGCAGAAGGCGCTGGGATAAAAGGTGAATGATGTTAAGAGGAACATGAGGAATGTTCAGAGCTGTCCTACAAGAAAAAAAAACATGCAGCATTTTTTTCCTCCTTTTTTTCCAACCTTCCCCTCCTATGTGGAGGAGAGGCTGTGAGTGCTTGAATGCCTTCGCATTCGGCGTTTTGCAAGTACGATTTTTTCTCAAATTACAACAACAAACTTCAATGAGTTTTGTTGGGGTTTTGTGACGGACCCACACAATGTAATTCTTGATTGTGAAGTGGAAGTAAAAAGATGTATGGTTTTTAAATTAAACCTCCCTGCGTGTAATTTAACCTCAGTATAAATGCAGCTGTACTTTGAAGACCTCAGCGGTTTGTTAGAGAACATTAGTGAACAGACAGCATCATGAAGCCTAAAGAAAACAGCAGTATAAAAAATGTCGGTCCCTAGATGCCGAATGCTGCATGAGCCACATTCCAGATAGGACAAAGGAAAAATTATGATACTACTAATAAAATACTGCGAACGTCAACGCCTACAACGATGGTAGAAAATAACTAAATATGACTCAGGGGTGTTAATACGTATACACATTTCAACATTGTAATGTATTTCATGTGAACAAACTGGTGATTAAACAATTGAAATCACTAATATCTCAAGATGTAAGAGTTGGGCTTCCATTGAAAAAATCAACTTACGATTGGAAACTGCATGTAATCTGCTCCTGCCTTCTGTAAGCAAGCCTTTGTTCCCACTGAACAACTGAACAATAAGAGAGCATTTAGGATGTATTATTCTAATTTCTTCAGGTACCCTTTAGGTGTTTTACATAATAAAGCAGAAATAACTAGCGATTATCTAACTGACACAATTAGTGCAAAATTGCACTGTAAGGGTGGAAACCTTTTAAAAATTTAGATGCCAGGCTGTGCACATTTCTTGTGTGGATAGCAGGTACCTCATATAAAGTAAACATTATGAACCATCTTCGCGGCACTATTATTAAAAAAGGTAACATGGCCAAAACTTTCTTTGGTTAAAAGCTTTATATTGTCACAGTCTGGTAACCTTGAGTTGAATCACTCTATCCATGCACTAAAATAAAGATTTCAAACAAAAGTGTATACTATTGAGTATCTACTCCTATTTGACATGGAAACACTTGAATTATTCCAACTGCAGCTAAAATAACACTTTGATTATTAAAAACATACAGTTGTAACCTATAATATTTTAGTGTTGACATTACTGATATGATTATGAAATTACATGATGTTATTTTGGGAAGGTGTTTAACAAAATGTAACACTTTTGGCAAGACTGTTGTTCAAAATAATATACTTTTTTGCTCGTTCTGCTTTTTTTTTTTTGGAGTAACATAATCACAGCAAGCTTATATCAAGTTGTTAATTAGTTAGGCTCTCTGCTCTACTAACCTCCACTCGGCTGCTTAGTTTGCTTAATAGGAGTGATGGATTGCAGCACCTTAGTGTCCACAAGATGAGTGACTTTGTTTTATGAGGTCAAACAGTTTGTCTTTACTTTTGAGTGAGGCTGCACAGGTGATACATGCTATACAAACTATTAAATATACACACACACACACAATAAACATTTGCAACTTTTTACAGAGAGTGTGAACGCTTCAACTAAAGCCATAGCTGAGTTTCTAGGGATACTCAAAACCATATGTTTTGTGATTCTGTGATAGGTTCAGAATTAAACTGTGTAAAAAAAGATTTTTGTTTACTTCCAGAAAATCATGAATTAATGTATGCTCAATCAAAGTGGATATAGTTGCTGTATTAGGCGATTTATTTAGTGCATGTTTGCACAAGCGTGACTCTGCGAGCTCCCTAAAATGTTCATGCAGATACATTTCAGAGCAGTCTGTTTTGCTGAGCACGGAGTGTAAAAAACTAATTAATCCAACAACTGCATTCTTGGGACAAAGAGTTTCTTTAAATGTAGGTGTACATCAGATACTCCCAAGCTGTATGGTATTGTTGTACAACACACATTTACACACATATACACAAGGGAGGGATGAAGTGTGTGTGTTTGTCTTTCCTGCTATTGTCAGGCGGAGATTGATACCACCTCTTTTTACTGACAGACGATTGTCGAAGCTTCCCGAACTACTTATAAAAAGCAACAACAATATTTCACACACCCTGTTTGCCCGCCTGTGTGTGAGTCTGTCCGTCGGCTTGGCAGTTGTCTGTAATGTAAACCCTAAAACATTCCAAAGTTGGTAATTCAGATTTTACTTTACATATGAACTCTCCAGAAATATATTTCTCCTTCAACTAAGCCTTTTTTGATATATTTCTATTAAAAGACAAAAACACTTACGTTTCCTCAAAAAGGAAGGATAGGAGAAAAGGAAAAAAAAGAAGGGAGGGATGGAGAGCATAAAGGCCAGACATTGAACAGCTACAAACACCAGTATGAACTCACCTCCTATTGTCTGAGTTTCTGGAAATAGGAAATGTCATGCTGCATTTACACATACACAGACATAAAAGCTGTGAGTGTTATAAATCAGCGTGCTAAATACGCGGCTGTTGTCGGGCTTTCAGGCTCTGCAGCAGCTGTGTAAATGCGTGCGTGTGTGTGTTTCTTGTGCTTGTGCAAGATGAAAAAGTATTCATGGGCTAAACATTTTTACACAGGAAGTGGCAATGATCCACTTCCTGTTGGGCTGGAAATCTCATCTGTTTCATGAGCTGCCCAGGGTGTTACCACATGCGAACGAACACAAACAGGATCCCAAATATATGGAAGAAAAAAAAAATACAATAACAAAGACCGCCACCCAGTCTATTTCAGTGTGTCCGTTGTTGTCACCTGAGTGGAGCTTTAAACTGTTTTTTTTTTTGTTTTTTTTTTTTCTATCTTTATTTGTTGTTTTTATGAATCCCAGTTTGGTTATATGAAAAATTGTGTTGTTGTACATTCAGACCAAACTAAACTTTTTTTAAATGTATTTTTCTCAAACTATTGGTTTGCCTCTAAGTTTTTATGTATGTAGTTTTTTTCTTGAAATGATTTTGCATCCAAAAGTCAAGGATGAATGATAAAAAGGATCAAAATAATAAACCAGCTTTTAAACATTGTTTTGAAAGTATGGAGACTTCAAAACTTAATACAATTTGTGGGGGGAAAATGTGTGACCAGAAACTGTCCGTCCGTCCGTCCGTCAGCACTAGGACCAAGCACCGTCCACCGTCACTCCTTAGAAGCTAACGTTGCAATCATCTGATGCGCTGCTGAATTTGGTCTGTGATTGGAAGGTCACAGTGCTGGAGTCCTAAGCGCTATCGTAATTATAACTATATGGTGGCAGAGTCTATTTTTTCAGCTTCTTGGTAGTTGTTGTATTTTTGAGAAATCTTAAATGGTCTGGGAGTTACGGTTTTAAGGAGCACGCAGTTTGGTCATTGGATGGAATCTGCTACTGTAAGTTGGACATTTGTTTGTGTGATTGGGCCGGGTAATCCAGAAGGGTTGTAATATCAGAAGTATTCATTTACGCTTATCTTTGAATTGGTGTTCATGTGTCTAACTGAGTCTAACAGAATTCAGTAAGCAACATTTTTTATATGTTCAAGCTATTTATGACATATATTAATTAGCTCTAAGCCTTCCTGAAACGTGAGCAGTATTGACAGCTGTCTGGTTTCCAGTACTACTTTAAAAGTTGTGGTGTATGATGACAGATGCATAGTAGGTGGAAACGATTTTACGACATCATATCCGGCCTTAATGTCGGTAAATTTGAGTAAAACGCAGACTTTCCTCATCCTGTGCGAATGCGCCACAAGTAACAAAGAGCTAGGGGGTATTTGGTGCGAATAGGCACGATGGGATTAACAAAAAACATGATATTGTTTTGCTACATGCTTAACAACCAGTCAAACCAAAAAAGGAACCATTAAACTTAAAAGTAACAATTGAAACCTAGAAGTTCAATGTTAAACCTTCTTCTCGCTTTGGATAAAAGCGTCTGCTATATGCATAAATGTAGATGTACAAGAACTACGAGAAAACATGGTGAAATGATATACAAGAGTTTCGTTAAACCCCCCCCCCCCACCTTTGAAATAAAAGTTTCGTCCATGTTTCTGCTTACAGTAATTTCAATAATACTTACTTTGGTATTTTAGAAAAAGCGTATTACAGAGGACATCAGAATCGTTGGTCCTGTGTGAGTTTTTTTGTTCTTTATACCCTGTGAAAAGTAATAATAACAACATTGTAAAAATAAGTACATTATTCGAGAACACATCCCTAAGATAGATGTATAACTCCCCATCAGCCTAAACACAACAGACAATATGATGTAGTCATTACATTATGGTGGTGTGTGTACAATGATGTTCTGATTGTGTGCTTCTAATTACAAAAGCTAAGCTAAAACACCAATCTGGAGACAATGAAGGACATGTCTCATAACTGTTAGCACCTTCAGCTTCAAATAAGTAAATCCTCACCTTGATACTATAACAAACTCAGAATGATATATGTAACAAAGCTGACAGAATGGGTCTCAGAAGAGCTGTTTGAGGAAACCCGAGAGAAACTATCCTTGTGGAGAAATCTGATGGAAGGTGAAAAATAACTTCCAAATTAGAAATTTGAAATCCTTTTTGGATCTTGCACAAGAATCCATCCAATGCAGTCACAAAGTTACAAAAGTGTGTGTTTAGATCCATAATGATGAAACCTTTGGCTTACAACTTAGCAACACTCCACACAGATACCACTATATGTGGATATTTGACTTAAAATTACTGCAAAATATCATGCATTTATTAATAAAAGGACTAATGTTCATCTTAAAGCTCAAAAACGTAACTTTCGTTTGAAGCCCTGATACAAATGCAACTTTTTGCACCTCTAACTACTCCTCTCAACCTTCTAAGAACATCTTTGTCAAGACTTTTATGTATTCTGTATCTTCCCTATTTCCTCGTATGTTATTCCCTCTCTTGTGCACCCCCCCCCCCCTCTTTTTGTGTTAGTCAGTCATAAATCTCTATAACTAACCCAGTAATCTAACCAATTAGCATCTCAGACGTGAATGTGGGGCCTAAATTATGACAGTATGGAATCGCTGCGCATGTAGCTCCAGTTAGGCGAATTTACAACCTCTCGTTACATATTCAGGCAACATAAATCAGGTGTTCCCAATTGACACTCAGCCGTATGGGAAGGCACGGGCCGAGGAGGAAGGAAAAATATTAGGGAGGCGAGTTAGTTAATCATCTGAAAATAAGACACATTACCCACATTCAGATGGACACAAACACCAGCAGAATAAACACGTGGGCCCAAATACACACTTACATTCTGCCGTGAAAAAACGAGTGAAGTTCTTTTGCTTTAGCTTTATTTGTCTTAATTAAACATTTCAGATCATTAATCTAATTCTAACAGCAAGCAAAAATAACCAGGTGAATAATATGTTTATTTATGAAGAAAGGATTTATCCAAACCAAATCATATTCAACTTTCTAATTATTCATTACTTTCATTATTTTTGTTACCTTTAAATATTAGCTAAAGCTTGGCCTGATTCTTACAACACCTGCAGAATTCAAATAATCTCAAAAAATGATAGGTTTGATAACATGAAGTTGAGTAAAAATTACAAAGAAAAGAAAATCTATCTCTCTGGAAAGCATTTTTAAATGCATTTCTAGGGTTTTGCATCTAAAGATCCATATTTATACTTAAAAAAACTACAGCAAATGAGGAAGGTTGATTTGGGAAAGCTTTATTACCTTAATAGAACAAAATTATCATTTAAAAGTGATCTTTTACCCACAATTTCTTTGTTTGGTCAAAATGTGTTTGATTATCTGAAGCATTTCAAGTGCATTTACTTACCGTGTTACATTTGTTACAGCTTGTATCTAAGTGGAGCGTTCATGATCACAGCATACACACAACTATGCACATAATTGTAAACAACACCCATTATCTAAAACAACTTAATGTGAGACTGTAATCCCAATCTAAAACAACGCCACACTTTGCTTTGGCACCTCCTTCACCCACCCCCAATCTCTTCCTCCCTCCAACTCCTAAAAACACAAACTTCTGCCTAAATGAGTGTTTCCTTGCGTTGACGGAGGAGACAAAGCGCCCAGACAGCCACCGCTGTGTCCGTGTCTGTGTTTGTGTGGGAAAAGCCTGTGCGATACCCCGGCGAGTAGTTTCCAGCATCGGAAGGAACAAACGAGTGAGTGATAACTGTAGTAAAAGTGTAGTAAACAGCATGAGCGATGGCGGCTGTCGTCGGGGCCAATTGAGCGTGTGACATCAGCCGCAGCACATCAGCAGAGAAGCACAACGGTAATGACAGCATCACCACGCAGCGCGCTCAGGCTATCTGTTACCACTTAACAGCCGCTTCACACACGCGGAAAATGAGCGTGTTGTAAGAGATGGGCATAAATGTGACTTTCGGCTGCAGTTACTACCAACAATTTCTCCAAAATTGCTCACAAGTCATGAAGGAAAATCCTTTATCTTTTTCAATATAGGGGGGAAGGTGGGATGTGTCTCCATTCTGAAGAATTTCAAGTACTTGGATTTGGTTGGTTAGGAAGGTGAAAGGTCATGAGTTCCAATCCTCTGAGGAAAAACAAACTGCTGTCTACAGGGATACATACACACACACAAACCACCACACACACACACAGATGAACAGACTTAATATGCCACAAATCATTATAACATGGAGTCTTATAATGAGGTGGTCACCTTCCAAACACCAATCCCCTTATGCCCCCCAGTGTCACCTACCAGGGGTCCATTAGAAATGGTGGCTGTGTGGTCTTGTAATTAGACTCGGGGGGAGGGGGGGGACACGCTAATGTTAATGATTGAGGCTCGTACGGCATGGATGCAGAACACAGATCAGATAAATATAGTTTCATATTTTAGTTGTAAAAATTTCCTTCAGGTTCAAACAGACTTCAGAAACAGAAACAAATCTGCTGTTTTCTTAACACATCAGACCAATGTTTGAATGATATGATCATATTTCTTCTGGAAATGGATTCTTTAAATGTTTCACAAACTTAAAAGGTTTTTTTTCTCAATATTGTAAAAGGAATATAATTGTTTTGGCAAAATCCAGTTAAACTCAGCTCCACCAATAAAACGTCTGCTGACTGGAATTGGACACTCTTAAAAAAAACTCTTTAAAAAAACTCTTTAAAAAAATCTTGTCAATAGCCACACTTTAGTCTGTATTGTATTACTGAAAAAAGAAAACTTAAAGTTGTTTAAAGCTATAAGAGCTAACAGGATCTGTCTGATAAGACGGGTTCCCAAAGTGGGGGTCTGGATCAACAGAGTCACGAGACACAATTTGAGGGTGTCTGAGAAATATTTCTCATAATCATAGTGCTGTGACTCCTGAGGTGTATGAAGAGTAGAAAAGGAACAAAATACAATAAATAAATCATTACATTTCTAACTAAATAATGTAAATCCCTTTTATTTGATGAAAACAAATACTGAAATATCCTCCTTTAACATAAATTAATTGATAAAGACATGTAATTAGTTTATGCAAAATCTGTTTTTACGAAATTGGAGCAAAATATTTATATGTTTTTTTTATGGGTTTTCAAGCTTTCTAGTAGGTGCTTGAATGTCTCTGGTACAGGCTGAAAACTTTGGATACCCCAGTGATATGAAACCAGCAATGGAAATGTTTTGCAGTATTTTAGAAATATTGTTAAGATAAAGGTTTACAACTAAAGAAAATACACGTTGAGACTGATATGTTCTGCATTCTTAACCCCCTGACTATGCTAATTTCTGATTTTATGCTTATGAAAGTTTAAATTTTCGCTCTGTAATAACTGAATAACTCTTTTTTTCTTACAGTAACTGCTTTCTCGCACAAAAAAAAATATCAGTTCATTACTTATATATTTTATATCATAGGTCTCTAAAAATCTGTTTTATTCTGACCATCAAAGCTTGAGAAAAACTGAACAATGGATATCTGTCTCAAAGATCTTTATATGGAAAGAGGATGAAATGTGAGTGGATACAGCTGTGATAAGAAAACTTCCTGAAGAGCTATTTTCAGCCATTAAAAAGACTATCAATAATAATAATACTGGCTTATTCTGTCTCTCATTTGTTCATCTAGGTTCATGAAGAGCGTATTGTGTTACTCGTGATCTGTTACAATGAAAACGAGTTAACTGAACAAAAAACATTGTTTGCCTGTACTCTTTTCTCATTTATGTGTATATCTTATTAATATATGTTCTAAGGATGTTGTCGTGTTTTTAAACCAAATGTGTATTGTAAAGACTTCATTTACAAATTAATTGAAGGCCTGTTGTAACAGAATTATACCCAAAGCTTAAACTGAAGGGAAAGTGTTCAAGATTAATCCTAGTAGAGGTATCAACAGTAATGTTGGGACTGAAGAAACATATTAGAAACTTTCAAGTTCGTGATTGAGGTCAAAGACTTTATTTTTTTCCTCAATCACACGTCTGCAACTGTAAACCCAAGTAGATATCGGACCATACTGCTCTCACTTTTTTTTTTTTTTTTTTATAAAAGCAACGGTATAAATAACCAAAGAAGATCAAATGTGTTTATTCTAAAGACACAGGGCAAGAGAAGAAATGCAGATTTTTCTGAAACCGTCTTTTATTTCAAACAGACATCCAGATGATTGCTCTGAGTCTGACACTTGAGCTGACTAACACCTACACAGCGTGACCCAGGTTCAAGTGTTTCTATCTTGCTTTCTCAGCTCACAGAAAGATACAAGAAGAGATGGAGAACGAGAGGAAGAGGGGGGAGAGAGGCATTTAACCCCGAAGGGTCAGACCAAAACCAAACAAAGCACAAAAAATATATATAAAAATCAGCTGGAAACCTTCGTCAGAGAAAACACACATGCACCCACACAGAGTTACACGAGAAGAATCACACATACACACACAGGCTGCTCCCTACAACCATGAAGACCTAAGCCCAGACACACACATACATGTGGTAGGAAAGCTGGCCACAGCTGCGCTCTCCTCATGAGTGCCGCACTAACTGACGGCTAATCGATTAGAGCTCTGTGACCTCTGACCCCGCTGGCTTCCTGTCTGACAGATTACACCTCCGCAGTTCTATCCTACTGCGCTCTCATGCCTCTAACTGTTAGTGTGTGTTGCTTGTTCTAACAGCTTCACAAAAATACACACAATTGGCCTTTATTTTATTTCTTTTATTCAAAACTGTAGGGAGATTTGATGTTGTGCCATAAAGTGATTTAAAGAAGGGCCTCCTTTATTTTTTTGTCACATTTAAAGCTTTCAGGTAATTAGACAAAGATAAGTTTAGTTTTAAAATAATAATTTAATTTGTTTTAGAATCAAAGCTCTCAAAACCAATGTGGCCTTTTGGAAAAAAATATATTGATCCCTAAAATCCTTTACTGGTTGTGTTTCAAATACCTGGCAGTCAGTCATTAAAGTCAGTCTGACAAGATTTTGACCTACTCTTTTTTTGCAGAATGGGATTAAACCAGTCTTTTTTGAGAATCTTCACACATGAACGAGCTATTTAAGGTCATGAAAGAGCATCTCAATTTGCTTTAAGTCTTTCCATGCTTTCAGAGAGGTACTTTCTCATGTGCTTGAATTACTGTCACCCTGCTTAACAGAAGTGTGCTCGATGTTATGGTCACAAACTGATTCCAAGACACAATTTCCTGTGCAAAGACAAATTCATGATTCTATGAATTAGCACAGGTTGTCCAGGGGTTTAAGCAGCCCAGACCAGCACACTACCACCCACATGATTAGTTGTTAGTATAATGATCTTTTCTGAAAACATGTTTTAGCTTTGCTTTTTAGTAACACAACCAACACCTACAAAATGTTCCTCTTTGTCTTGTCAGTCCACAGAAGAGTTTTTTTTACAATTGCCTTGATGATGAATTAGGATTTTTAATGTAAAAGTGAAATGGTCCTTTGTGTGTTCTTGGTCAGTCGGGGTTTTGGCCGTGGAATTGTACCAGTCTCTTTTTTATTTCTGAATCATGAACACTAACACTAGCTGGAAATGAATGAATCCCTGCAAAGGTTTTCTGACCTCCTGGAATAATTTTGGGGGTTTGTCCACTTCTGTCATGGATCTCCATTGTCCCATGTTTTCGGGTTTTGTAGATATCTGTTCTCAGTGTGGTTCCCAAGGAACTGGAAATTATTTATTTGCCCTTTTAAAATGTATAGATGTCAATAACCTTTCACCTTTTGGGATCTTTTTGCCTACTTAATGTTGTAGGACAGGGTAAGTTTACGCAAACTCTTGATTTCACAAATCTCAACCTGTGTCTCATATTTTGGTTTATAGAATAATCTGAAAATGTTTAATGCAACAAAAAAGTAATATGAGTAAATACATATTAGTTGGCAGATCCAAATAAGTGAGCGATGAGAGCTTTCTGCTTTTTTTTCCGAAGTGTTTGTTGTTGTTTGGGCGTGTGCTACATGTTGCTGTGACTACAGACACTGTGCAGATGTGGCTGCTCACTGTGGGAGGGGTGATGCGTTTGTGTGTGTTCGGAGGTTGACAACAATGCCCCTCTCTGTAGGACGCTGGTGCTCTCTTCCTGGTAAGCTCCGCACAGGAAACGCTGCCACAACACTCGGACACACATGTATTATGTCTTTCTATCTTCATAAGGACTTTCCATTGACTTCCATTCATTTTTCTATAGACTTAACCTTGAGCCTTCTTGTGGATCCTCATCATTACCAGAACAGGCTAAAACCTGTCCTAAACTCAGGTCACACCTTGGTCCTAAACCTAACCCCTAATCCAAAACAAAATCCTCCTGGGGCTCAAGCTGTGGGCCCCATAATGAGCAGATGGACCTCATAAAATAGAAAAAACAGCCCCTACAAATAGAGAAATGCTAAAAAAACGAACACACAGATGCACACATGCATCCATAAACAGATATTTTATACCTGTGTAGGTTGAATTGACTTCACCATGTAACCTCAGCAGCCCTAACAAAGAGAAACGAGACCTTGCTGTGGACTAACCCCCCCTCCCTCCTTTCCCTCGCCAACACCAACACACTCTGCCACACATACACACGCAGGAAAGAGTGTAGCAGTTGCAGACTCAGTCCGCTGAAACGGACAAGGTTAGCATTTTTGTTCCGACATGGCTATTAATAATGAAATGATGCATGGCTGGCACATTTTTACTTCACTGCCCTCCCCTCTCCATTCCACCGCTCTCCTCTCCACGCGGCAACAAATTCCTCCGTACAGTTGCACAAACTTGCATACGGTAGGTAAACACATTTTTCGCTCTGCCTTCCAAAGCACCTCAGCTACCCGTTCACTTTGCGGTTAGGGGGGAAATTTCCTCTGAGCCTCTCGTTTGGCATATCTATTAACCCGCATGATGTGTGTGCGCAGTGTTTCCAGGTAAACCAAATCTGTTTGCCTTTTAATGACTGCGCTTAAGATATTCACACACACCACTGGCAACCACCTACCATGAATGAGCCACTGTAGTAGTGTAGTATGTGTAAAGGTGAGGGTCTAATTGCTGTCGAGTAAAAAGAGTATTGTAAGATGGATTTCTGTGCTGGCTCCAGGAGATCCTAATGCACTAAATCCTTTTTTTTTTCTAGTGGTTCAGGTCAGACTATAACAGACTTTATTTAGACTCTGTGACCTAATTTGTCCATATCATTTGCCTATTGATCATAAAATCACTCACTAGCTAACAAAATAAGAAGTTATTCCAATTTTAAGAAAAACTCATACCCATTATTTTCAATCTTTGCCTTGTTTGTTTTGTTTTTTTACTTTTGCTACATTACACCCAAAAATGTTAATGTTATGTATGTCATATACTTGTTTTATAGACTAACACAAGTCTGAAAGCAGGATAGCATGCATTTGCCACCCACTAAGTAAGTTTTTTTGTGTAAATTACAGCTTTAAGTTTCCTATGTCAACACTCTCCTGGTCAACCGAGTCTCCCAGCTGAGTTGTGGATTTCTAAAGCTTCTCCAGAGTTGACAGCTGTTCCAATTAGAGAGTCTACGTACTTTTACCTGACGAACAAGTGAACTACATCTACTGATCAGTGGACTTCTGGTGGTAGTTGGCTGCACTGTGTTTTATGTATCAGAGTAATTGGAGCTTAACATAAAAGTACAAAAAAAATTTTTTTTTTATTTGTAAGATTTTGTTTGAGAAAATAATTATTTTCTGTTTAATTTTTGCATATAATTCCCCCCAAAAAACAATAATATTTGCATCTGTAATCTGACCAAACTATCAGATGCATACTTTAAAAAATCAAGTAAAATTTACAATTGAATGAATTATTGTCTGTCAGTTTAAAAAATGAACACATGTTTTTTTGTTTATTTTTTGCCTTTCACCTCATACTTGTGAGTCAGAAACTACAGTAGTGTCTTATTTCACTGATGGAAGCATCGTCTCTCATTCAGCACATCAGCACTTTTTTGTTTAAGACGAACTTCGGAAGGAAGATCTGTGTTTATCATGTTTCGCTGTATATCCATCTTAACCCAGGAGAAAGGGAGTTGCTTGCAGATGTGCAACAAAAAATTCATCTTTGTTGAGTCTTTGTGTAAACATTTTCTTGCTTAATATTTCAAACAGAAAATAAATCTTATATTTCAAACCATAGGGACCATAACTTTAAAGACACTTAGGTATTTAGTGGCAAAGACAACTTTGCATTCAACTAAATGCTTAACATTTCCCCATCTTTAAGATCGCAGTGACTGCCAACATTGATCGCTAAAGAGGGAAGCAAAGCTTTATTGCCAGTGAGACCATCAACTTGCTTTGCACACCTCAAAAATACGTTATTATTATTTTTAATGTATTTTTTAAAGATCTTATATCTCCAATCAAGTTTTTTTTTTGTTGTTTTCAGTAATTTTACTGTATTCAAACTGGGAAGCAGCTGTTTTGATTGTAAGGAACAACATGATTTACTAAGCATGAACAATTTCACATTATTATCTTATTTAGAACTTTATATAATCAAATAAAGAGACTTAGTTATACTTAAAACGCTTAAAAGTGCAAGCAGATTTAAAAACTAATGCAGAGTTTTGTCGGCTGCTTGGACTTAAATGATTTGACCATTGGCACATTGTCATGTGACAAGAGAGGAGGTTCGAAATGAATTTTCAACCTCCAAACTGCAAGACAACAGTTATAGTAATTGAGGACTAGTTCCATGAAGCAAAGAACTGAACTGAATTTATCTGAATTACCAATTACATTATCTTTTTTTCTGCCGTTTTATTTACTTCTGGCACTCATACCTACCCAAATGTTCCAATATGCCTGCATGAATTTGAGTTTATCCGCAAGCCTGATGGTGGGGACAATGCTGGGACTGTGTTTGTTCAAGTTCTTTGTAGTAAACAAAAATAAAAAAATTATCTAGTGTAATATTTGGACCAGTGTATCCGAGGTTTAACATGGTTTGCAGACATGGCTTGATTTCCTTCCAATTCACCATTCACTGAGATAGTAACATATATTACAAAGTTGAATATCATGTAATAATTATAATCCAGTCCTATCAGGTTACTATAATCACAGATTTGTGGATAGTCCAACTGCAGTTGCTTTGAATAAAAGCTTACTAATATTACCATCTTATAACAAGAACTTCAGTTTCTGAAGTTTGATATATAAGAAGTTCCATATAGAAGAAGTTTGTTTTAAAATTAATATCTGACAGCAACACAGGATCCTCCCCTTCCTAATTAATCTGGATGAGACATCTTTGTTTGACCTTTTTAGTACAAACCTTTAATTGACTTGGGTCCATACCGAGGCTACGAAACATTTGGAAAACCTGACATTTTGAGATTATTGCTGATAGACTAGAACTGATCACTGTTTTTATCACTGATCTCTTCACCATCATTATAATGTTATCACCAACCTCTTTTAAATTGCTGCATCACTGTGAAAGCACTATAAAAAATAAAACAAATGTTTATATATTTAAGTATGTGTAGGTATACATGTTTTAATTTTATTCTCTAAAACAATAACATGGAGAAATCTTCCACACTAAGCAGCTTTAGTAAGAAGTGCATCACACCTCGCGTCCAGTGCTTTAAGCCAATTGTAGCTTTTCACAACCCTCCAAAATAAGGGTGCTATCACAACAGCTTCAGCAAAGACACATAGGATAATGTAAGGCTGTCAGTTAGTCTTTTGTAGCTGTTGGGGTAACATGATCCCTGCCTCAGGATGTGTGTGTGCGTTTTGGTGTGTACGATAGCACACAGGAGGAGGAAACAGGGGAAGGAGAGGATGAGAGGGGTGAAAGAGGGGAAACAAGAAGAACATAAAAAGGAAAAGGCTATGTATGTTTTTCTGCGGGAAAGGCGGTAGCAGTGCAAACATTATACATTTGTTTTCTTCATTCAAACCCTTTGGGCGTTTTTCTTTTTTTCATATTTCCTGTGTCATCGGCCAAACACATGTGTAATGTGTAAAGACTTGGTATTTTCAGCTCAGAATAAGAGATATCATCAGATTACAAGCTCTGCATTTAAAAAAGTGAAGAAATAAATGGCCTTTACCTTAAAACAAAAACTAAGGGAACATATTTATACAAAAAGAAGAAGAAGTACAATGAAAGGGTGAGACACTCACATAGAGAGAGACACACCCACACACACTAGTGAGAGCCTCACTGCCCTCTGTAAATGTGTGTGGGTTCATTAAAATGGGAAGGTAGGCTAAATCAGAAAGTCAACTGAATACTGAGTCTCTAACTGCTAGGACAGGTGACCATGGAGAAGCTAAATGAGAGAAATGAATAAAACATCCTTTTCTTTCATTTCTTCTCCATCTCACATTGCCGCAAACTCACACACATAAACACACAAAAAGTGTGACCAAGATAATGCTACCATTATGCTCCCGGTATGAATAACTCCCGGCGGGCCTCATCTTTAAGCAAACACTGACCTTCAACACAGGAAGTGGTCCTGAAACATTAGAAAGTAAGTTAGAAAGGAAGTAAGTAAAGTTAGTATCTACAGGAAATAACTCAAATCGTCAAATCCAGAGCTTTCAAAATGTTGCCTTGAAAAATGTCCCAGAAATTAACAAAATAAATGTTTACAACCACCTTTAAAAATGAAAGGTATCAACGATGGCTATAAAGATAGTTTCGTGTCTATTTGAGAAAATTTTTTGCACTTGTGCCATTCAAAAAGTTTTAACTCTACAATCCTAAAATGTATAAATCAGTATGTTATGTGATGGAACCTCACAATTGTGACGTAAAGCCATACAATCAACCATCATTTGGGTGATATCTATATAACCAGCATTCACTGGAAGAGAGGAAGTGGCCTGAAGACCTTGCCCGTCCTTCTCAAGACAGCACGGACCGACATAGTTTTATCTATGAAAAATCCACAAAAATTCATGTATGCTTAGTATTGGGCAGGATGCTTCACCAAGCAGCCCAGAAACTGACCATTTTATTTGCTTTTTGTTTTCATTTTTACAATTGAAAGCACAAAATCCTAAATAAACAGCAGTCTGTTGTAAAACTTTGAAAAACTGATGTTTAAACCAAGCCTACCTAAAACAACTCCCCAGCATTATTCCTGATCTGTTTGCTGGTGGTCTTTGAGTGTTCACCAACGTTCTTAGACGGACATCTTAGTAGTGATTCGGATTTTGATTCACGGAATAGCTGGATTAATACAGAGTTTAAATTACACGTGGGTGGAATCCTGTCTCTGTGTTGCCCTGCGTTGGACTGGCAACCTGTCCAGGGTGTACCACAGCCTCTCGCTCATTGAGTCCTGGAGATAGGCACCAGCAGCCCCCCGCAGCCCCACAAGGATAAGCGTGTTGGATGATGGATGGATGGATGGATGGTTAGAATCTACAAATTCATCAGGAGACTTCTAAAAGCGGTTGTACTGGATTTTATCAAGGGGTACTAGACTTCCAGACGTTTCCAGGTCTCTGGCTTGATTTGAAAAATGTCTAAATAAATGTATCTGAATTTCAGTTTCTTTTAGCATATTCTAACATGTAGGTATGTTAAATTCTTATTATTTACTATCTTTTACAGGTATAACACATTAAATCAAAGAACTACTAATGTTTGGAGAAGCAAAGCAAATCTATATTTAGGACGTTACACGGTCTGATTGAAAAGAGGGCAATGCAACAAAGGAGCAATAAAAGCAGGTCAAGAAAGGAGAATAATTATCTCACGTTCTATTTAGAATGTGTGTTTGCATGTGTGTGTGTGTGTCAGACAGTGACAGTAAGCGAACAGTAACAGTGACGTACCAGACTGGCAAAGATATTTTAGTAACTGGGACAAGCCAGGTAAGAGGTAGTGAGGTAGACAAAGAGAGAAAAGATGAAGAGATCGTTTAGAAGATCCCATTCGCTCCTTCTGTCTTCTCACACACCCCTCCATCCCTCCCCCCCTGCCCTACCCTACCTCTTACCCTTCTCTTCCAGTTGATTGACAGCACCCCCACTTCCCCTACCCCCTGCTTTTTGATTGACAGGGCTCCCCAGACAGAGACTCTTATCCCCTGAAACAAATCTTGATCTGCTCCTCCTCCTCTTCTTCTTCTCTTCTGTGTCTGTTTCTATGAGTCCCCCCCACACACACACTCCTCCTCTTTTTCCTGTAAATGCAGCCTCATCACCATCATCTCTCCGTTCTACTACTCCTCCATCCTTTCCTCTTTCCCATCATCTCCACCTCAAGCTGTGACCCCTCTTAACCCCGCAGATTACACACACATACACACACACACACAACCACATGCACTGAAACACATGGGGAACCCCCTTAAACCCTCAGGCTCATGTGGGGCCCTTTACAACCCGAGACAACACACACTGGTTCACATAACGACACCCACAAACTGCCTTCCTTAAGTCCTGACACTGATCTAAGCCCTGAACACACTGCCTGAGACTAAAACCCCCTCAGAATACACACACACACACAACTGAGACAGACAGCCTGAGCTTATTAAGCCAATTGTGGGTGTCTAAACATGCAGCGAAGTAAGCAGTGAGGTAGGTAACCCCTGAGGGCCACGGGGGACCAAAAAAAGTTGGAGAGGGAGAGCGCAGAGGGGAGCACAGGAGAGGGATGCTGTGAATGAGTTGGAGCAAGGCCAAGAGCGAGGAGGGGGAAAATGACACATGCAGCAGAGGAAGACAGACGTGTTGAGGAAGAAAGCAACAAGAGCTGATGAGGATGCTGTCGGAGGAGACAGTGAAAAGACGCGAGAAAGCAGCTGAAAGAAAGCCACACACACACACACACACACGCACTCAGAGGAGCAAGGAGTGAATGTGGCTCTTTAGGAGTCAAGCAGGCGTATGATAGGATATTGTTGCATGTCGTTAACCCTATGTTAACCCTGAGACACAGTGAGACACTTGCTGCCCCACACTGGGATTGGCTGGGCCACACACTCATTCACACACACACACACACACAAACCTATGCATGGAGTAATAGGCTACTTGTCACTCAAACATGCCCACTGGCACCAAGCAACTTAGCAGCTAGTCGCTCATTTCTTTCCAGTTTACTACATGTTTATGTCCACAGTGAAACGTGGAAGCATGATGAATATTCTGGTAAATATGCCTTCTCTTTGTTTTCATTACATGCATTCCTTGTTAAGTAATGTTGATTTAAAATTAACCTTCTACATTTACAAATGAACTGTAAACACTAGATTTGCTTCTTTCTGGGTTAACATAAATAGAGATAAAATTACTGCCACGTCTGATAAACATTTATGTAAAAATGTAAAAAAAAAAAAAAGCATCTCCGATAATCTTGCAAACTGTAAGCTTTGGAGATGTTTTATTTCACTTACTATTGACCTCACTGTGCATTCTGGGGGGAAAAAAAACATATCTTGTTTTAAACTGTTTTGGTTGGCTTAAACCATTAGCTTGGGTTTTTACATTTTAAAGCAACACTAAGAAGTACTTTGGCGGCCACTGTGGACAAAGGTTGTAGTGTTTGGCCTAAAGAAGAATGTATTTCCCATGAGGACTTGCACATAGCGTTGTAAAATACTGATCTCCTGGTTGCCTGCAGTTGGACTAAAGCACATTTCTGTTTCCAGTGGCTATGTGAAGGATGAATAGTGATAAGGTAATGAATCTAATTGTGGCCAAACAATGTCATATGATCTTGAAAATATGAAACGGGGGAAGTGACGTAAAGCAGTGAGCATATGCAGTTGTTTCGTGTGGCACGGTTCCTACCACCCTCCTCAAAGTTGCTTAGTGCCGGTTAAAGCGAAACGGACCCCCCTCGGGAAATGACAGAGGTGTCATTCAACGTATAATCACAAAAGTTATGAAAATATTTTATGAAGGTTGAAAAGCTACTTAGTGTTGCTTTAAGACAGTAGTTCCCAAAGATTCTAGCTTCTGACCTACAAAAGAAAAATATAAAAGGATCGAGACTGCAACACTTGGTTGAGCATACAAGAGTAACAAGTTATACATTGACCGACCACACTATTAGCATGGACACTAAGTATATTGGCCAGCAAGTTGCAATTAAATATTTTAAATTATTTGGTTATGTTACTACTACCAACATTTTTGAGACTCACATGCGTAATCCTTTTTATTTTGGTATTCACATTAATCTCTGAAGAGGGCTCCAAGACATTTGGCAAATACTCCATTTAGGAAGGAATCGCATTAGAATAATTACTGGAAAAATAGAATGCAGTCATAGATAAAAACATATTGAACCAAACTTGTCCCAGTTTCTTAATTCCTGGAACTCTAGTAACACCGATGCATATGCACTTCAGCCTGACGAGTGCAGTTAAGGTCCCCAAAGTCCAATCACTGGCAATAACAAAAATGATTTGAAGAGATTTTAAGCTTAAAGAAATAGATCTACATCCGATGTGCATTAGTTGATTTAAACTATTTCAATTCAATCATGCTTGCTTAGTTTGTAAAAAACAAACCAAAAAAAAACTGTAATTTGTTAGAGTGAAGCAAAGTGGTTTGATCATACCCTGTACAGATAAAAGTATCAGTGAAGCTGAGCAAGATGGGAAAGTCTTCTCAGAACCATTTCTCTAAGTCCTCTGATCTAATTTACAAGCATGGACACTTCCTCTCAACACCTCGGTTTATGTTTTATGCTACTTCCCTCTGCTAACGAGCCACTGTTTACCTGACGGCCTTAACTCTCTTCATGTTTGTTTATTTTATTTCTTCGTCCCATGTCTGAGTGCATTGCTGTTGTCAATCAAACTCAAATACCGGCGAGTTTGAGTGTCAATAATTTGTAACGTATATTTTGTTATTTGTTTTTAATTTTCAGTTATTATAAGGGAAAATTCCAGACATCCAGTTTAGCTACAGGGCTATGTTTTCTCACGTTTATTTTCACATGGCTGTTTTTGTCCTAACACTGCACAATAAATGCCATTCGACTGGTGGTAACACATTTACGTGTTTCCATGTCGTTTTTACGAGAGAGAAAAAAAATAAATAAAAAACTTTATTAGAAACTTCTGATTTCAAAAAGAAAATATTATTCTTTCTTTTCAAGACTAAAATAATTAAATAGTAGATCAATGTAAGTTTACAATCAGTGACTCACTTAGAGATTCTATTCTGTCCTTCTTTCCACATGTTTATGTCACACAGCAAAGTTCCAGATGTTGCACAGAGATGCTTTGAGAGGGGGGTTTGACAGGAAGTATCCCACGGTATCCACAGTAACCTTGACATTCCTTCCTGACCGAGTTCCCTGACATCTCACAGAATTCACTTCACTGCCTCTCTCTTTCAGCTATGTCAAATGACTCACGATGACACACCAGCCACCCCACAAACATCGCTGCTCCAAACAGTTCCAGTTCTTCACACGTAAAGGGTTTTGTGTCTGTTATTTTTTTCAGGTTGCGTCTAATGTATCTGCTATTCTTTGACAACCCACACGCACACACAGAATAACGCACAGATCTAGACGTTAACTTACACACCTTCCAGGCAAATACATAATGGGATGTAAGATGAGACGTCTGAGAGAGCCGACAAAAAACAAAGGGAAAACTGGGCTGTGGTTTAGAGGTGGGAAAAAGTGCTGCTCAAATATAAAAATGATGCAATAACTTTAGCATGTGAACCAAACGTCTGTAAACCACCATGAAGTGTAAATGTATGCTCGCATTATATAGCATTAGCTTAGCAGTAGGTGGTACATTTTTATTGTTTTTCGGTTAGCGTTTAATTTATTTTAATAAATAACAATTAGTTATTTCTCTTGACTTTAAATGTAACTTTATGTACTGTGCAGCCTAATCTTATTTCTACCAAATGACAATTTTTGGGTTTGAAGTAATCTTTGAATATTTACCAGCATGTTTCCTCTAACAGGAAGAAATCTTAATATGTTGCGGTACCCCAGTCAGAACTTTGACTATACACAATCCATGGATAGAGATTAAGATTACAAGGATGTTAAGAAAAGAAGTCATCCTCAAGGGTCACACGTGAGCTCCTCTAGGAGCAAATTCAACTTTTCTGCATTCCAAAGGGAGTAAAACTTAGTTAGTGCACACAGAGTATCTGCATAGTGTAACACAAGATTCATTAATGTCATTATTAGGTCTTTGTTGCAAATTTGGAATAGCACTTGCAGTTTATAGCATATGTCTTAATGATGATGCAGTTTATGTCAGGATTTTCTTGCTTTCTATTGTAAGACCTGTAATCGTACCGTAAGTGGAATGTACAGTAATGTTTACGCATTTAAAATTTAACAGCTTTTCAAAGCACATAAAGGGATCACCTAAAACAAGGTTGCAATGCTGTGAATAAAACTGTGAATGAAACTGAAAAAAACTAACAGTGATGGAAACTTTATATCCCCCAAATCTTAACTCACCATCTCAACTGACAGATTTTGAAGCACTCGAGAAGTGCTGAAGAATCAACTTTGGGTATGATAACGTGCAGTCAGCGGTGTCACTCGTATATTTTTTTACACCCAAAGAATGGCAAGTATTTTCCCCCCAAATCATCTACATTTGGTCAAACCACCAAAAAAAACATGCGCTCATTTTGCAGAAAAACATACATGAAGTCAGAGTGCCTCACATTTTATGTCTCATTACATATAGAAGAGTGACAATAATGAGGAAATGCCACTCCGGTCCCTCTCTCAGCGTTTATGTGCACTCAAGCAGGGTTAAAACCACAACTGAGACAAGAGAAAAAAGAAAAGAAAAAAAAAAGAAATGGACTAAAACAATGTCGGTTCTCATTTAAGCTTTTGTCTCTTTTTTCTATGTTTGTGACCCATTTTTTGCTCTTCTGTCGGAGTGATAAGAGAAAGTGTAGGCTGGTGGCGAGGGATGGATAACTTCATGCCTCTTCTTTGACAGCCAATTGTATAAAAAACTTTAATGTTTTTCATTTGGTAGCCAAGAAACATATTTGCTTACATTTAAAGGTGCACATTGGTGTCAATGTTTCAGATTTTACGCAGCAACAGATCTGCTGTTTGTTTCCTCGCTGAGCAGGATCCACATCTTTCCTAAATCATAATCACACATGTACTCTCAGTTAAAAAAAATAAAGCTGGGTTCTTGTTTTAAAGGATGCTGCTCACACCAACGTTCATCATTCTCGCTCCTAAATGGAAGGCTTGCGTCTCAAATGTTTCACTGAACCTCACATCAGAAGGCGCTGATTCAGTCTAAGGAGCATCTATTTCAGTAGCAGCAGCCGATCGTCTATAAAACAAAAACACCCTGTCCCACGCTGCCATTCAACCAGGTCTGAGCAGTGTGCCAGTGTGAGTGTGTGTGTGTGGGTGGGAGCGAGAGAGAACGGGAGAGACAAACTGAGAACAACGAAGCAAAGAGAAAGTCAGTACCTGTCGATGATAACAGGGTCTGAGGGCGTCTCATTACGATTTCCGCAGCTCTTCTTGTCACAGCACCGACTGAGAAAAGAGACAAAAGTTAAAGAAGAAAAAACGTGGCAAAGTGAGCCTGACGGACAGAAGATTCATTGCATCATATGAATGTTTCCTTCTAGAAGTTTAAATTGGAGCGTTCCTACAGATAATGCACTCTGACAGCAGCAATGAAGAGGTTATTACCTAATTCATATTTGATCAGCCTAAAAACAGGCCAACTGAAGTTTTACAGAAAATCTATCAGGGAGATCATTACTAAGGGCACAGTTTAAAAATAGGCCTTTATGACACAGAAAGAGAGCACACGGTAGCACCTCAAAGGATTATACCCGTAGCCAGCTGGGGAACACAAGGATTAGAGAAATGTACATAACTGCATACTACCTAAAGCTTTTACATTTATTCCCAAGGTTGGTAAAAGGTTATATTTTAAAAATGCAACTGTAGAGGGAAAATAAAATTAAAACTAGCTCAAAACATTTATTCCACGTGAATCAGAAAAGGTTGCGCATGTACTGAATTGCAGAAATAAGCAGTTTTTAATTAAGGATGTAATGGGGTAGTTAAGAGTTTAATAAAAAACATTGTGGTTGAGGGAAGGAAGGATTCTGTTCAACCACAACCTGGTGTAGGCGTTGATCGTCAGTCCTGAGGATGGAAAAAAACCCAGACATCACTAATTAATCTAACCTGTGATTTTAAATCAGACATAAATTTCCTTATTTTATTTTCAATCTGTGTCAGTATTGCAATGAAGATTATTAATTTCAATGCTGTTGCTCGCTTTAAATAAAGATACATATCCACAGTCTATGCTACCGAGTTTTACTTGTTTTTTCTGCAATGTGCATGTTCTATTCTTTTCTATTCTATTGTAGTGTAACCAAGTCTAGTCTATTTAGTACTGTATGTAAGTGGGACATAACCAAACACCACCAGTAAACATGCAGTGATGGGATGACATTAAATTAGATCTCTGATGATCTCACAGGGATCATTAAATGTTCCCAGCACTGACTGAACTTTCTGAAGAAATTAAATCAGGCATCACTCCCAACCAGCATTCTACAGAGCTGTGTTGACATACTGCATGTGTGCTCTGTCTGGCTTCAATATGGCAAAATGGAGGGCTCCTCATAGGATGGTAAAAGGATCTGCAAAGATCATTGAAATGCAGTGAAAACTGCAACTCTCCCTTGTATTTTAAGCTGTTAAAATGCCGGATTTCTGTTCATTCTACAATTTTATTTAATAAGTTTTTATATGCGCTCTGATTATGCTCTGTTATAGTACCTTTTGAAAACAACAATCATTTCACAGGTTTTTAACATAATTTTATGAATGTTTTCTTTTTTATTTGTTTGATGTAACTTTTTTATGTTCTATCTAAAGTTACAAATATTGTGCTTTAATCACGTTATTTAACAGACATAAAGGCTTAAAATAATCAGTCTGTGTGGATTTTGTCTATGTTATGTATTTCCCTTGGTAAATTCAGTTACCGAAACAAATGCGTTTTGTTACTAGTATTATTTATTGAATTGGGCTTCAATGCGTTTTATATTTCAATTCATATCCCAAATATTTGATTTTTCTCTTATTATAAAGTTTCTGACGTTAGTTCTGAATGAACGCTGCCTAAATATCGTGTATGCTATCAGTTTTAAATTATTAATCGTTCGACATACATTTCAGTAAGTTATAACTTTCATAGCATTCTTAGTTTTTTTAAGCTATCATGGATTTCTCAAGAGCCAATAAATATATATATATCAGATTTCTGTGATAGTTTGGTACATGATTACCAGGTACAACAAATAGATGATGCGTAAAAAATGGTTAGTTGTACACATTAGTAAAAAATACACTCTACAGAGCTACCATCACATTAGATAGTTAGCATTGTTGTTTGCAGGATCTAAATGCATGTTTGGGTTGGGTTTAGGTCTTCATTGGTCTCTGTAAAATAGTCCCTAAGGTAGGACTCTACACATTATTGTTTGTACTGTGTGTCTCTGTGTTTTGTGTTGTGATGGACTGGAAATCTGTTAAAAACCACGAGAGGTGATATAAAGAAGAATGAGCAGTTGCAGAAAATGGAGGGATTGAACTCAGATGGATGTGTCTCAACAGACACAAAAAGGCAACAATAAAACAAAATAGCAAGTTTTTTTTTTTTGACATCACTATATATTTTCCCATGTAAATAACTGACGCCTTCATGTTCCCTGATGGTATTGAAATCTGAAAAACAAAGTACCTCCACAAGACATTCTTTAGGACTGGTTGGTAGTGGATGAAAACAGTTTCAGAGTGCTTACTTGGCCTTTAAAGTCTTGGGATCTATCCCTTACAGCATTTATGGGATCTGATGGAAGAGCCACATAGATCTCTTGATCCAGGTGACAACTTGTAGGATTTAAAGTAAACGCTTCTTATGCCTGGCTGCATGCCTGATGGCACAGGGCATTTTCAGAGGTTTTATAAAGTCTACAGAGATATTTGTATAGGCATGAGAATGGATTTAAATATTATATATATATATATATATTTATTTATTTTTTATATATATATATATATATTCCAGTTTAGTTTTAGCTTAACCACCCAACATGAACTAATCAAAGTTGTTAATTTTAATCATGTTAACTAATGCAAGATTAAAGATACAGTTTAGCATCATGTTTTTCTACTAGTAAGAAACAAGCTCTTACTGCAAAAAACTGCTATGTAATAAAGTATGTATTTTAAATGCAATATTCCACAAATAAAATAACTCTAAAATGCACACTAATAAAAGAGAGGTTGTAAGTCAGTAGGTTCACTGGTGGCCTGGCGATTAAGAGAGGTGCAGGAGTACACAAAAGCTGATGTAAGGTGTAGGTGGGGAGAACAAGCAAATAAAACTGGCAAGCTCTCAAAACCTTACACATATATGTACAACAAAAATGTCAAAGAGGTTTTCTTTGCCTGTATTAATTATGAATAAAAGTGGAAGTCAGAGGGAGTAGGATGAAACCATGGGGGATCAGCAATAAAGAGTAAAAGAGTAGGCGTGGGAGGCATAAAAGAGGAGGGGAGACAAGGGGTTTTGGTGGGAAGAAGAGGAAGGGGAGATGTCTCAGGTTTCCCACTGTCACAGATGGCAGGGGTGGGGGAAAAAAGGGACTGACATGTTACACCTTCCTCATTGTCTCCACTATCTGCTCCTCTGCTGCTCTCCTCTTTAGCTCTCCCCCACCATTAGCTTTCCGCAGCGAAATGAGCTGGGTCCCTGCACGGAAACTTTTGGAGAATGGCGTCTCGTCTGTGAGGGGTTTGAGATGAAGGAAAGCCGAGAGATAAAGAACTGGGGAAAATGGGTGAGATGAGACCTAAAGAGGAAGGGAGGAAGAAAGTAGGGGTGAACTGGTGAAGGTGGAGGGTGGGTGAAGAGATATGAATTAAGGGAGCATATGATCATCTTCTACTCATATGTATGTATTTCTATTGAATTAGTTTTTTTTTTTTTTTTTGGGTGTAATTTTTACTTCAGTTCTAATACTGACATTTTATTTTTGCCATTCATGCAGTAGAATAGAGATGACAGGAATTACGAATAGGTAACACAATAAAAAAATGTTTTTTTAATAAGCCAAGGCTAAAACAGACAGTGACATCCTCTCCATCTATTTTCCTTGAAATATATTTAATTAAATTCTCTACAAAGACATTTCTCAACTTGGATGTAGAGTACGTCAACTCTTGCTGTGCACTTCCATTCAGCTGGCTTACCAGCAGGTTGTTGTAATTTGTACTCGAAGATACATAAAGATACATAGTTATAACAATACTTAGGTAGTGACTTCTGTTTTTCTACCTTTTTTTGCATTTTAATTTAATTAAAACAGATTTTAAGATTTCAAAACCTGTGCCAAGTTTTAAACCAGTGATGTGGCACTTTGTGATGTGGCAGCTTGGTCTGAGAGCATGTGGCTAATTGCTTCCCCATGACAATCAGCCACACTGATTAAGGGATGCCCCAAGGTCTTTGTCTGTGCACACGTTCGGCGTTTTGTGGAGCCACTGCTGCAGGATCGGCACAAGTGGACTTAAGAGAGCAGGTATGACTTTTAGAAGAAAGAAGAAAATCTTGACTAGTTAAATGGTTGATACACCTATGGACTGTTGCTCCTTCACAGTAATACGTCAATCCTATATGCACAAACGGCATAAAACAACAGAACAGGGTTATTTTGAATATGTGAAATTGTAACTATTTGTTTTTCTTTATTCACATTTTATACATTAAATATCTTTTTCAAAACTATATTTTGTACGTTTGCGCTAAAATGTTGGAGCTTCATTTGAAAACACTGTACGTAATAAAATTAGGCAAACGTACACTGAAACAGATTTTAATCTTACTCCAACTATTTTTACAAATTTAGCAAATGGCAACCAATTACGTACAAAAAGTATGAATATATTTGCACCCGTTAGGCTTCTGAAGATCATTTTGATTATCACCACATCCATAGCGGCATCCGTAACTTGCGGCTTTTGGGAGTACATTTTAATGCAGAAATGTAAACTGAAATGTCATTTGAATGCCTGAATATTAAAAGTTATAAGTTAATGTCCACAATTTTATGCAGACATACCTAACAACAATAACACATTGGCAAATCATGTTTTTGCTTTAAAATCCTGCCGAACAACTTTGGACTACGGAAGGATGTCTTTAATTATGCTTTGCAGCTTAGAGGGTCGACAAATATTCAGCAATCTATGGAATAAAATATTAGTGTGCCTGATTTCACTGCTAAAGTCCCTGTTTGCGCATATAGATGAACCCCAATTTAAATTGTTATAGATAAAATTGCTCAGTGACAAGGTCAGGGAACAGGAACAACTTAATTCATGGGCTAAATTTGAATTTTTATAACTGTGGCGGGCAGACCTGTGCGTGCATATGCATGCTTCTTTTGTGTCTTTATATATATGCGTGTGTGTGTGTGTGAAAGAGAGAAAAAGAGAAAGAAAGTGAGAGAGAGTCCCGGCTTATATTTTATAGTCAGGTTGAGGAAGGAGACCCATTTGTTAGCCATGAAGCAACAGAAGGGTTCACATTGACTAATGAGTTTGTCTGTGTCCTAATTAACCAGGCATCATAAAGGCCCATACACACAACCAAAACATTTGTGTTTCCACTAACACATCATTTTTTTTTTGTATAGGATAGGATGGTAAAATGCTTCTATAAATAGACCTCTTCTTCTCAACCTACTTTTGTTGAAATTCATCTTAAACTATAATTAAAGCAACAACCATGCTAGCCCAAACTCTTGTTCTTTAGCATAAATCTGTATGCATGTGTGCGCATCAGAGTTGTAATGAGGGGCCACAGAAAAACACAGGTACAAAAATGTGAGTGCTGAGAATATTCAGCAGATTAACAACTAAATAATAATAATAAGTAATGAGGGAACCCGGGGAACATGGTAAGGAAACTGGAATGCTGAAGAGATGTAAGGCCAGATGTCTCACCTGCACATGATCTCATGTGTCAGCAGCACTCTGCACATCTCCGGGTTTTTGTCTTGGCCTTCATAAACAATCGCCTAAAAAGACAAATAAAGACAAAGAGAAATATTACATGTCATCTTGTTTTATGTTTAATATATTCCTTTACAATGTCTTACAATGATGTCCACACCCCATTGAACTTTTCAACATTTTGTTGCCCCACAACCACATTTGTTTTGGTATTTTATTGGGAGTTCATGTGAAAGAGTGGCACAAAGTTTTTCACGTTTGTTTTGCGATAATTCAGAAAAGGTTGCTAAAAAAAGCCTGTGTATTCAGCTATGTGAAACAAATCTTTATTAGACCACGTGTTGAGTTACAACTGCAAGTTCGTTGTGATATATTTATTTTATTATTGTGCAGTCATCTTAGCAAAGTGGCTAAACCTAAGTCAGATCAGATGTAAAGTCTCAATGAAATGATTGTTTTACTCTTATCGCAGATTCTAAATCCAATTTAGGTCTGCACTTTGACTAGACCATTCTAGCAAGTCAGCATATTTCAGTCTGAACAATTCCATTGAAGTCCATAAACCTCTATGCTTTATAGGGTCGTTGCTCTGCAGGAAAATGATAGCAAATAAGACATATTTTTTTCTATTGTTCTGTTGATGTGATGAAAGGCTTTCTGTAAGATCTTTAAAGGTTCATATAGTATTTAACTTAACCCTGCTCTACAACCTGACCCTAACATCCCTATTTTGTTATTTGATTAGCTTACTGCTATTTGTTCCCTATTGTGACCTTTAAGTTTAATATAAATATAATGGACTCTGTTTTTAAAATACATTACTTTATTTTAGTATATCTGAGTAAATGGGAAAAAAAAAAAGTGATTGCAAAACATTTCTAAAAGCAAACAAACAATTATACACTATGTTTTGTTGATGGCTGTCTCTCGGCAAAATATGAAATTGTTCTAGGGTATGAATATTTTCAGCCACCCTGAACATCACGTTAAGTGGTGGCGCTAAAGGCAGTACAAATTTAGGCAAAAACTGTGATAAAATCCCTCACCATGATGTATAAAGCGCCACATAATTATCCACGCAGTGAAGCTACACTGTCACTCAGACTTGCTGAGTGATGCCAGTCACTGCCTTCTCCGGTGTATGGATGCATAAAGATATATTTGCATTTTTTCCCCCCTTCCTGCAGTCTAACAAACTAGTGAGAAGTGATGACAACATCTTGTGTGAGAACTGAATGTCAAACTGAGAAAACTGGTTTACCCTCAATGCAGCAGTTCTGTGATTACATTCGTACACTTTCACATCATGAAATAAAGACGGTGGGAAAGTGTTGTTGGGGTTAGCAGGTAAAGTTCCCACCTCGCATGATGAGCGCCTTGTTGATCGGCAACACCTTTACACACCCACTGTGTCGACAAGGGCCATCTGCTACCTCACAACCCTCCCACAACACGCACAAACTCAACTTGTTTCAGAACACCGAAACTAAAAAAACACACATCATCTAGGCTGACATGGTGCAGGTGAGGTTTAACCTAAAATTAAGTTGTTGTTTTTTTTTCATGATGCCCACACTTTCTGCTTCTGAAAATAAGCTCCAGCTGAGGCGTCATCTACTTTCATTATGCAGTCTTCCTGCTTGTGTAAGGAAGCTCAGAATAAAGTCGTACACCACTAAGCTATCCATCAATCAGTAGGTACGCCCTGTCTGTCTTTGGTCTATTCCGGTCCGTTTGATCTGTCATTCTGATCTGCACCAAATCTCAGCGAGTGACAAGCCCACTTTTCTCAGGAAGTAGCAGGGAAGTTTCTCTGTCCTCAGCAATAATCTTCACTTTGGTTCAGAGTACTCACTGCCATCAAGCAGCTGTTTGTAAATTAAGTTCCTGTGGCGAATACCCACTTGCTCTGAATAATACAACCCTGCATGAGGCAACGCTTTAAAATACTCTCAAACATCTCAACCGGATCAATCAATAAATCAAATAATCAATCAAACAAACCGGCAATCTATCAAATCATTAGTCAAGGAATAGATCACTTATTAAAATGAATACTTAAATATGAAATGCATACATTGACATATTTTTAATACATAAATCAATAAAAGTACAAATAAATATAATTATTGTTTATTATTTAATCATTAAATAACAGACAAACTAATGAAAATATTAGTTTACAGCAGTTTGCTGTACATACATACATACATACATACATACATACATACATACATACATACAGACATACATACATACATACAGACATACATACATACATACATACATACATACATACATACATACATACATACATACATACACACACACATACATACATACATACATATATACATACATACATACATACATACATACATTTTGTAGTTAGTTTAAATGCTTGCTTGTTTTATAATACTTACTGAAACAGTCTTTTAATATATATTAATTATAATTAAGTATGTGAGCCTGTCTTTACAAAGTTTTAGGGGAATCAGTCTTTAATACATTTAACAAAGCCAAATCCAATTTTTCGTTCTGCTTTTATGCTGACTATTCAGAAAAACGGCAACCATCTGCTGAATTTTAAGATGTTGGTGAATAGATCATAAGCTAGTTGAAGATTTGTCATAGAACGTTAAGAAAAAAAACTTTGCTTTCACAAACTCCTGAATGTCCTCCAGGAGCCTTCGGGCCTGTCTGTTCCTTGTGGGGTCCCAGCCCGAGACCAGACTGCAGAAAAAGACCCTGATTTGTAGTGGCTAGTACCCTGCAGGCTTCAGAAGCTAGCTTGGATGACTGCAATATTAATGCAGACCAGCCATACGGTTAAGAGCCCAAATCACTTTAGCCTGAAGCATTTTTTGCTAATAGCTTGCTGTCTATGGGGCCATTTTTATTTTCTGCAAAGGGAGACCCATATGTTTCAGGACCAAGAACCCTTCTCATTTTTAAGAGCAAGAACACACAACCTGATGAAAATGTATTGAAACAAAAACCCAGAGCCAGAACAGGTCTTGGTGGTCCAAGGCTCAGAGAATGTGTACGTAACATAAAATAATAAAACATGATCTTGAAGTAGACAAAGTCTTGAGTTTTTTTCACCAACAAGTCTCACTAGAACAAGAAATAACACAAATAGCTTCACCAAATATTTTTTACAAGACCTGGGACGACACTAATATGTTCATGTTGACATACAGCTGAGGTTGATTCAGCAACCAAGATAGTAGAGACAACTCAGTACATCTTAACCTACTATGTGCACAGTCCAGTGCCTTGTAATGTTTTTACAAATACATCATTTCACAATTTCACTGTATTGTATTATTATTTTGCGTGAAGTACATACACACAGGAGAGCCTGACAATTATTTGGCTCTCTAAAATATGACCTTTGCTTTACAGTATCACAATAGAACTTCCTTTTTAAAGAAAGTGAAAAGAAATCATCTTTGCAGTTTGCCACAAACAATGTAAGGGAGAAAGCAAACACACTTGGAAGAAGGTGCTCCATTCGGATGAGACCAAAATAAAATTGTCTGACCTAGATGCAAAAAAGCATGCAGTGAACAACAATTAATGGTGGCAGCATGAGCTGCAGAGATCCTAAGTTCAGGTTTAAGAATCAGTTAATCTAGTCCTTATAGAAAGTGGTGTAAAGAAAGCCAAAGAAGTTTCACTTGTAATTTGAAATATAGGAGACTCAGCAAACATTTAAACTTAAGCCTACAGGTATACGTTTATGTTTTGAAAAGCAGAAGTTGGAAGTAATCAGTCACTGTTACTCTGTTACATTTACTTACGTAACTTTCTGAAAAAAAAAAAAAATGACTTAACTGAGGATGCAGGAGTATTTTTATTTGTTTAGGTTATAATTAGTTTATTATTAAATAAATAGTTAGTACTTGAGTAGGCTTATTTCTTGGGGGGGTAATTTTTACTTTCTTAAGTACTGTGACTCTTACGCAGCATGGTTTTATGGTATTCTACAAAGCTAACAAAACTAACAGCATAACTTGCGAGCACAACATCTCCAAAGTGAAAAAAAGGGTAATGCCAGCTTTAGCTAGTCCAAACACTATATTTAAGCATAAAATTGCCCAGATGTGCGCTTCGCAGCAGGACACCTTTAGCTGTAGTTTTTTGTTGTCTCCTATGAGGGGCATTACCCTCGAAATACCTCAAATGTTTTTTCAAGGTCTGCTGGGAGCATATGGCAGTTTTTTTCAAAATATGGAGCTTCAACGCCTACTTCTGGCAGAACACTGGGACTTGGGATCATTGAGTCCTGGTCAGCATGTTCCACTTTGCCACTGGTGGACAGCTGACTGGAGCTGTGGCCGAAGGGTAAACAGTGCCTGTCCAATAGGACCTTAAAGAAGGAGTCCTATTGGGTCTTTTAGGCCTGTTGAACTCAGAAATAAGCCAATGGGCATGACAGTCAAAGCGAAATGCACAAGTTCAGGTGGTCACCAAGGATAAGTCCTGCATGTTGGAGGAGTCTTAGGGGGAGAAAAAGTGCACCACCAAGTCTGTTATAGTAGGCCATGGTGTTGTGCTGACCTCAACAATCATAGACCTCTTCAATTCCACCAGTATATCTTTTATGAAAAAAGTCTGAATACTAAGGGCTGTGCTCTCTATTCACTTTTGCTAAAGTCACCAAGATGGTTGAAAGTTACAAAAGGGCAGAAACCCAGAGGGCTGTATTGGCTGGTCTGGCACTGCAATATAGCATGAATTTCCAGGTTGGTTAGTGTGGTCCCTGACCCAAATAGTACCTTCTCCGGGTCAGGGATGCGATCCTACCCAAAAGGAGAAATGTAAGTATCTTTGGGTCAAGTTCACAAACGAGGGAAGATTAAGAGACAGATTGTTGCAGCAACTGCACTGATGTGAGCGATGTACTAGTTTGTTATGGTATAGAGAGAGCTAAACCAAAAGGAGAATTTCTTGATTTACTTTTCAATTAACATTCACACCCTCATCTTTGGTAACAAGTTTTGAATATTGACCAAAAGAACTAGACCTTGGATACGAGCAGCTGAACTAGATTTTCTTCACGCTATCTGGAATCTCTATTTGACTGATACAGTGAGAAGCTTGGTTATCTGGGATGAACTCAGTAGAGTCCTTTGTTCCTCTTCATTAAGAGGAACCCGTTGAGGTGGTTTGATTATGTAGTTGGGACGCCTCCTAGATGAACTGACACTCCCCACCGGGAGGACCCCCATGGGAAAGATCAGGATGAACTGTAGTGTTTATTTTTCTTTGCCGACCTAGAAACAATTTGGGATTGCCTAGTAGGAGCTAGTCCAAGTCTTTGGGGAGAGGGAAGTGTAGGTCTCTTTGGTTAAGCTGTTGACCCCATCACCCAACGTAAGATAAGCGGAAGATAACGAACGGAAAGATGGAGTTTTACCAAACAAATCTCAAAGGGTGTGGTGCACATCTTTTTTCTGTTGTTCTTTACCCTGATACTCCCTTAAATCAAATCTAACACAACCACTTACAACCAGGGATCGAGGCATTTGTGGTAAACAGAGTCAACTTGAGTGTAATTCAATCCCAGTCAAAATACAGGTCATTTTTAAAGGCCTTGGAGGGTTGTTGGAAAGCATTATTGAACAAAACATCATGAACACTGGGAAGCACAGCATATAACTTCTTTTTACCTACTTTGACATGGCTTTTTTGGCTGACTCCCCTGAATAACTGACATATTTGTAGATTGCACAATCAATCATTATTATGTCAATAGATTTGCTTGTCTGAACTATGGGTGTCTGAAACTTTTATAAAGTTATTATAGAAGTTTCTACTGCTTCTTTGATTAAGCCTTTTGTTGTCTTACCTGTGGGTTAGGTAGACAGCGACGTCTTGATAAGGAAGGAGTTTTGCATTGCCATTTTTACGGAATGGAGCAAACAGTGCTATTTGAAATGTCTGAAGCATATTTTAATAGTCTGGTGATGCTTTAAACTTCTCTACAGCATTTTCTCTGACATGCCTGTTCTTCCTAGTTATTCATTACACTGTTTATTTAAAGCTACAGTACTGAAAATCATTTGAAGCCATTTGTTTAAACTGATTTTAATCTAGAGGGGTTTAAAGTAAAAGTGGCTCAATAGTTTGAAAAACAAAGCAAAAAAACAATTAGAATTATATTTCTATATAAAATAAATTGAAGGATGGTATCAAAGTTTAATGAAAATGTGGGTATAAATACAAGACACAGCAAGCTTTCATGACAGTAACAGCTCCATGTATTCCAGCTGCTTACTATGATTATGTGCCATCTTTCACTCCTCTTCTTCACGGCATCTGAAACGATGTCCCAAAGATTCACTCTCCGATTCAAAGTAAGTACATTTCCGGCAGTTGCTTTCAGCATTTAAATCCCCCCTGATCCCCGCCATTTAACCAGCGCCGCAGGAAGAGTATTATACCTCGTTGCAAATGTTTCCCTCTTATCCTCGCTCATCTCCGGCTATTTCTAGACTTTAATGCTGTTTAAAATATGCAAGAGGTATGCTACAGCCGCAGCCATGTGTAGACCGTGGAGATTAACTGGTCCTCCCTGAAAAGCTATCCCAGCAGACTTTATGGAGATGGAGCAATTGGAACTTTGATGCTCGTCTTGAAATCAAAGATTGATTTTTGCTTTTCTTTCTCATCAATAAAATCATCCGTGTTTTCTTGTCTTGAAAATAATTATACTATTAAAAATGTAATACAGCTAAAAGGATCCACGCAATTCCAGAATCTAAACATTTGCCTGAAGCAAAATTTGGTGGTACCAGTAATATTTTGGGCTTAAAACTTTATATTCTGTTTCAAACAATTACTTTAGTTATTCGCTAATTAAATTAAGTAATATGCGAATGAAATGCGAAACAACAAAACCCAAACACAATGCAAATTGAGTTGACTTTTCTGGTATTAATGTCTTCAACAATGAGATCTGGCTTGTTTCTCCTTGTATGAAATGTCAACAATGAGACTAACAACAGAACCTGTTAAGAATTGTGACGGCCTTGGATGCATGTTTCTTTCAAACGTTAGCAGCGCTCTTAACTGCAGTGCGACTCCATTTTTCACTGCTTGGCTGGACAACAGTGCCAGGGAACAACTGCATGTGTGACTAGAAAGACATCAGCAATGACATCAGTGAGCGACTAAGCCAACCACACGGCTGTTTTGGTTCCACCACCTGTTATCGTCTCATACATCTAATGCTGGGAATTTAACGCACCCAAACAAAGAGACACACACGCACGGCTGAAACAATACACTGACTCCTGTTCATCGCCAACAGCCGAAAACTAAGTGTAAATAATTTCTTAGCCTAATCCGCGACCATATCGGAGAACTTGAATTGAAAATAAATTTTTTTTCTCATAATCCTTACAGAGTGTTATACAAAGACACATCTGTTGACACCAGGTGTAAAAACCTCACCAAGTCTCCCAGGTCATCAGCATCACACACCCTCCACCATACTTAAAAGCAGACGTAAGGCGGTTTTCTATGTGTCTTAAAGGAATGACCTTAGACCAAAAGAAATTACAATTTAATATGTTAAAAAAAATTATGTTTTAAAAAGTTACTAGTTGCTTTTAAAAAATTATTGTAATCAAGTTTTTATTGGGTACTACCATCACAAAAGTAAATGTGTGATAAATATGTGATGGAATTGAAAGTGTAAGTATTTGTATAAGCATTTGAAAAACACTTTTGATGATGATGGAGGATGTCGGTAAATCAGATTCCTCCTACCTTTGAAGGGACTGTTTGTTGCAATCTTTTAAAGTGGTACTTTACGAAAGTCTTTCAAAGTGTTTCTTTTAACTTTCAGTTCTAGTCACAAATTTTAAGACATTTGCTCTTGACAGCATATAATGTATGGTCTCATGTATAATAATGTGGAATGTAGAGGACAAAAATACCTTTAAACAGAAAAATCTAAGGTAAAGGAGGCATGTCAGCCAACCATCGGATCGGGCCTCGGAAGAGGATTTCCACTATTCCTATTCCAGCTAGGAAAGGCCATGAAATCCTTTATACAGATCTCTAAATCTTGCTTGCAAAAGAACAATTTGCCACAGGAGACATAGCCAAAGACCCAAAGCATAACTTAGTTTTTTTTTATTTATGTCTTATCAGGATGGCTCAGAACCTTCCTTTATCTCTCTTCTGGGCACATCTGACTCAGACATCTGTGGACAACTGGGAACTTGGTGGAGAAACCAATCTGATTCCACAGTGTTTGGTGGAATGAGTCATCTGGGTCTCCCTGATATATCTTGGCACTTGCAACATAATAAGTCACTGATGGTTCATCGAATCCTTGTTAAGAAAAACAATTCCTTTGTCTTCATGTAATAGTACTTAGGAAATCATGTAGGAGGCAATCAAGTACAATTTTAACAAACAGGGAGGACATGAAAGCTCCATGCACTAAGACCCCAGGCTGCACCTCTAAAAATCGAATTCTTCGGAAGCCTAGCTATTTTTTTCAAAATGTGGGATACAAGACTTTTACGCGACATGCTGTAATGTGTTGTAGCTGTGAACTAATTGAAAACTAATAATTTTTTCTAGTTCTAACCTCACTGTTGTCTCTTCTGAACGTGTATGCACGCAAGTGTGTGTGTGTGTGTGTGTGTGTGTGTGTGTGTGTGTGTGTGTGTGTGTGTGTGTGTGTGTGTGTGTGTGTGTGTGTGTGTGTGTGTGTGTGTGTGTGTGTGTGTGTGTGTGTGTGTGTTAAAGTGCATAATGCGTGCAGGGCCCCACTGTGTGTAACTGGTGGTCAACCCGCAGAGATCGAGCTAAACCATATTGTTGTTGGAGCCGTGTGGTCCCGCGGGTCTGCCAGTCTCACACAAACACACACGCAGTACGCAGCACAGTGTGGCAGCAGTAATGTGAGACTCTGTCAGAGCCTGGAGCCACATTAGCGGGTATTCAGTGCATGGCAGAGGCTCTTGGCTCCTCGCGCAAACCATGCACGATTTTAACAGTCGAAATCGCACAATATGAAATCAATTGTGGGATGGGTGAGTTGCTCTATCTGTCTCTATCTGGAAAAAGATGTCTTTCCCA
>JAVLVB010000635.1:1298661-1323475 GCA_032876305.1 Orestias chungarensis
TATATATATATATATATATATATATATATATATATATATATATATATATATATATATATATATATATAACGGAGGTACTTTTTTCTCTAAACATAACGATATTTATGGAGGTGTTATTTCTGGTTCCTTTAAGGATAATCAACACCAGCACGTGTTCCTTCACTGTTTTCTAAAAGTCGGCCTAATAAACATCTCCATCCCCAGGGGTGTCTCCGCGGCGTTAACATCCAGTAGTCTCTCTGTCTGTCTCCATCTGGTCTCTATAAGCCCGCGTTGTTTCGCAGTTTTCTGGAGCCAGGACCCTTGAACCGGACCGCGCACGGTTGGGAAGCGCGTTATCTCTCTCTCTCTCTCTCTCTCTCACAGCCCGGCACAGCTCACCTCTGAGCGGCGGTGTTGGCGTCAAGCACGCCGCCTCCCTGCATCCAGCTGCGGACGTTCATGCCTCCCAGCGGCTCTTCTTTCAGGCTGCTGCCGCTTCTCTGGATGCTCTCCTGTATCCCGAACATGAGCAAAGCCTCCGTGGTCTCTCTGCGCCCTCAGCTGCCCACGGGTCCCTGCAGCGGATCCGTCAGTGCGCTCTCCTCCCTACTCTTTATCCCTCCTGCCTTCTGAGCAGCAGCTGGAAACTATAAAACTTAGACGAATGCTGGTATCCAACTTGTCACAACATTTACAAAGAGCTTTGAAAGACTGACTGGGACCGGATTGACCGCAAAGAAGACAATCCTGGTCGGGGTGAGATCCACGGGTCAAGCTGTCATGAACAAAAAAAAGCAGATCAGATGTCATCGTTGTCTGACACTTCTTTCTTCATCTTTCAGCCTCTTCCTCCCTCTCCGCCTGCAGTTGTGCTGTCCGCGGGACCCGCCGTGCTGGGTGCGTAACAATGTTCAGATTGGGGCTCACTCCTGCGCTCTTGCAGCTCCACGCAAGCTCTGAGGAAATATCTTTGTGACTCTTCCCAAAGGACCCCTCTCTCTGAGAGCCAAAGAGAGAGGGGCCGCCTCTACACCCTCAGGAGAGAGAGAGAGAGAGAGAGACAGAGAGAGAGAGAGAGAGAGAGAGAGAGAGAGATGGGAGTGGAATGGGAAGGAATACAAGAGGAGGAGAACAGGAGGAGAGGAGACGCCCCCAAACAAAGACGGGAGTGGAGTCGGGCCTGCAATAAGGAGCTGCATGGATGCACAGAGGTATCCCGTCCTTCTTGTCTCATAAAGTGAAACAATTGCTCCAACCACAAGTCCCTGAAATTTCATGCACACGGGACAACAAATGTTTTTTTGTTTTTTTTTTATCCCAAAAGAAAATCTGTGTGCCGAAAAGCAACTGTGCACAGAAAGATATGAGCTTCATCTTCCACTGAATTGATAAAAATGAGATCCCTTGAAATATCTCTAATAAAGATACAGACAACTGTATGAAAGCAACAGCCTTACGTCTATAATAGGGAAAATCTATCCAAAACCTTTAGGTCATCATTCCTTCGGTGACGTTGATTCAAACTACCTGTTATAAGCTGAGCTCCTATTTAGAGTTAATAAGCACAATTAGCCTTAAAAAAAGGTTTTCTCCTTGGATACACATCACACCGGATTCAACGATTTTCCAAGTGCAAGCTGGAATCTCATTGGATTTTGAAAGTGGCTTTGCAATAACTGATGTTTTCTTTCTCAACATCACACGCTTTGAAAAAACTAAATGAATAATATATCACTACATCTTAGGCTCTTCTTTTAATAACAAACCTTCAACTTTTCCACATGTTGGAGTCCCTCCTGGTTTCTTTACAGCCGTACTGAATTTCCCAATTAAGCTACATCGTTTGTCCAAACATGCAGCGCTAATAAGGAGAAACATTTTTATGGGAAAGCTGTCTTTAAATAACTAATGCAGCGTGTCTTTACACTTTATAATTCCAGAGGTGGAACTTGGAACAAGCGAACTCTGGTTTGACATTTGTCTACAACAGTTTTTCTTGAAGTCGCCTCAAACTGTCCTCGCTGGACCTTTTGGATGTGGCCCAAACTATCTTTTGGTCAATGTAAGTGGCTTCTTCTGTTTGTTTCTATAACCAGGCAAAAAGTTTTGTTCAATCAGAGATTTGTCTCAATTCCTGTCAGTATTTGTGAATGTATTAACTGTAAACATTCAGAAAGCTTTGAATAATCAATGTAACCTTTAAGATTAGGAGTCATTTTAAATACTGATTAATACTTTATGTCCTGGACATGTTTATTCAGTAAATGACTATGTATGTGAAAGCAGCTCCAACCATGAGAGTACATTAAGACCTTTGGTCTTTCGCTTGTATCCAAATAAAGAGGCTTTAAAAAAATTAAGGAATCCATTTTTATTAGCCGTTTATGTTCACATGTCGATTGTATGATTAGTTTGCTTGACTTCACAGATCCACAGAGTTTGACAGCTGGTTTCTCAATCAGTGAGAGAAAGAAGAGAACAAGCAAATCCACCAAAAAACAAAAGCCCAACATCAGAGCTAGTACTGATCATCCTTTCGTTTAGCATCTTTTACTGTATTATGTTTGTTTCATTTTGTAAAAAAATTCCTGCAAGAGTTTTGTTTTTATAAAAATAAAGACTCACTTTGAGCTCATCGCCTGGTTCCAAGTTGAAAGTGAGGAACCCATGGATAATCCATCGACCATGTTTGAGAGAGGTGAAGGTGGTGAAAACATTTGAGAGAAACCACAAGTTGGTTCCCTGAGAATAAACAGCCTGATCCATGTGAAACAGGAAACGCTGTCCAGTTTTGTCCCTGGTGGTTCTGGGGGTGAAAGCTGATGGATCAATAGTTGGTTCTGAGACTTTGCCTTCCCCTCTTTCTTTCCCTCTTCCTTCTCAGATTAGCATCTGTTTAACACAACTCAAAATTATCCTGCAGACTCAGTGTTGTTAAACATTTGAGGGATACCTAAAAACCTGTTAAATCTTTTGAAATATTTAATAAAGTGGATCAGCATTTTAAGAATTTAGTCATAGTCCTATCCCTCTTAGTACGTTTTCCAAAGAAAGTCTGAATTTCTGCTTACAAATATAAATAAAATAAAATAAATAAACTCAAGTTTTCTAAGGAGTGAAGGTTTTTTTTTCTGACTTTTCCACATAATGTTTATTGTTTACATTTTTTTACACACACTTTAAAACTATTGAATCAAATATCTGACATCTTACAATGTAAAAAAACAAAAAAGAAACCTAAATAATCTAAGCTGAAACTCCTTTCATTAGAACCACGATGTTGACTCTAGACATTTGCTCAATCTGATCTGACTTTTATTTACACCAGTCGGTTACAGGGCTCCATTATAAAAAGCCATTTTTCGTTTTAAGATCATATTTCTGCTCCCTATTGTCTCGGGCCTTGTCTGTTTGCAGCCCAGCGCCGCAAGACACACAAACAAAAGTGACAATAACAATAATTAGCTCAAAATAACAATGAGCGTAATTGAGGATAATTGCAACCAGATTTCCCTGCTTTGTCTCCCCCCCAGGCACCATCTGTTATTTGAAACTATTTATCACACCGCTATAACGAGGTGGTGGTGGGGAAGCCGAATCAAAATACAAATATTAATAGATGAGGCAGTGAAGTGTGTAAAAGCCAACAATTTATTGATGCCTTAAAGGTCAGGGGGTCAATAAGTTTCCTGTTATTCATCCTGGTTTGAGAATGATTGACATGGAGAGAGATCTGGACCTCTTTCAGGCTCTTATCCCCAAAAGGCTGCTAGAAAATGCTCTTGACTTCGATTAAGGAGAAGAAGAAGTCTTTTGTACTCTGGGTTTTTGCTCAGTGACGCGGAGACTGTATTGGAAGACTTTGGATCAAACTGAAATTCCGTAGTCATACAGTTGGAGGAGGATAAAACCTACTTATAGTTTTATCTGAAAATCCTAAAAGAGAAGAAAAAAATCTGACTTTTAAATCAACTGCAGATAAAAAAAACCTTAAACAGTTGGAATGATTCTATGAATTACAAATATATGACTCCTTACCTGACATGCATTGATCTCATTTATAATATACTAAAAAAACATTTATATAATATTTTTTTGTTAATTATACGATTTATATTGATACAAACTGAATTTGATCAAATTAAAACTTCACAAGGCATGGTGACAGATTTTCGTTCAGTTAAAAATAATAAAACAAACTGGTCGATTGAATGATTATTAAAGAACAATGCGTATAAATCTTTCTGTAATTCGTACATATAACCCAAATGCTGCCGCAGGACAAAAGTAACACCTCCTGAGCGCTTTAACCGAGCTGGTCTTCAGCTTTGCGTCCTTCCCGCAGCAGTTTGTCCAGTTATAGTGAACTTGTCAAGCATAAACCTTACACAACAGCACCACCGTGCGTCTGATTAGTGTAATAGCAAGTCCAGGAATTTTTTGTTTTCTGGATCCATTAGGTTACCACTTTTATTTTAGAATAACTGCAAATGGGACTATTTTAATCTTCTCAGGAAATAGATTTTTTCAAAGTTTTCTTTCCATTTTAAAAATCTCGATTAAGGTTTCTATATATAAGGATTTTTCTTAACAGCTCAAAACAAAGAAGTTCACAATTGTTTTTTAGAAGAAAAAAAATCTATATTTTTAAAAACCTTTTTTTAAGTATAATTCAGAAGCTGGCATTGTGTTCAGTTCCACTAAGGTAATACTTTGTAGAATGACCTTTTTCTGCAGTTGCACCAAGTGTTGAGGATATTACTGCCAGCGTTAACTTTGCAGAACAATTTACCACATTTTTTTGCTAAACTGATCTAGTTCAAAATCTGCTTGAATGGAGAGCATCTAAACATCAATCTTAAAGTTTTCTCTTTCCAGCTGAATTTCAGTTTGGACTTTAACTAGGAAATCCAAACACACAAATATATTTTGCCAGAAACTATGTCGCTCTGGCTATTTACCGTACTGCATCCGACTAATGCTCTTTTTGCCTGTCCTATCTCACACCTCTGTCTCTGAGGAAGGCTGTCTTGCAATGTTCAGATGGCTTTACTCATACGTATCCAAGTTGAAGAAATAGGCAATTAGAAGGACTTTGGAGAAACATGATTGGATGCTGAGATTATTTTAACCAGATATGTTAGACTAGAACACATTTAAGACAGTGGAAGGACACAAGCCCCATTTCTAGGTAATTAACAGCATACTTCAAAAGTTCATAGCATAGAGTAGGTAATTTACCCATTTTACCAGGCATACATGCAAAAGCTTCAGAACAGGAGCTTCACCCTTAAAGAGAAACATCTTGCTAGGTTTACACTCCTCTTTCCATGTTTAGGATGTTATATTGAACAATTCCCCCACAACATTCACCCTGTCTTGCCTGCTACATTCCTTGGTGTTCATTATGCTGTTCAATAATATCCACAAACTTATGAAGCCCTAGGAGAACAGCTTAAATTACACACAGGTGGAATCCATTTAGCAGTAACATGTAGAGGAGTTTTCAAGAAAAATGGTTGCTTTGGATTATATCTGCCACAATCAAAGTGAAGAAGGCTCAACACAAAAGAAAAGTTTAAACTTTTGTCTACAAGTACTTTGACATGTACTTCGACGTATTGTAAACCCAAGCAGCAATAAAACAGAGCGGAGAGTTTTCCAGAGAATCATTTATTTTATTTGACATTCAGTTTCTGCAAAAAAACCAAGGCAACACCAGGCATCCAGTCCGAAAACCAGCTGTGGGACATAATTAGTTGAACACATGTGGCAATCAGAGCCAGGCTTTACAGAGCAGGCCTTAAATCTGCAGGTTTATAAACCAACCAGTCAAATAAATCAAACTTAAAAAAAAGAAGAAAAAAAAGTAAGAGGGCTCAGTTACAGTATGAAAACATCCTTCTTCACTTTGAGGTAATACCATTGGGCAGCTGTGTTAAAAGTGCATTCACCCAATAAACAGCAAAGGTAACAACATGTTTGTTGCAGCTATAGATCCAATTGCAAAATTTGCATATGCTTTCAATGTCAGATACAATCTCTAATCAGAGAACTTTGCTTTACGTAGCAAATGCTACTGTTCCTTATTTTGTTAATTATGCTACTTAGAACATATTGGGACATTTTTGAGTCCACGTACACAATCTGTTAAACAGTATTAAACAAATCCATCATGCCAAAAATGCTCCAATTATGAAACTTGATCTTTTTACGTCAACTCAAAGCTGCTGAAATGTTGGCACGTTTAATATGAAGTCAATCTCACGTCTGGAACGGAGAGCTGAATACAACGCACTGCAAAACTGGCTTTTTAAGAAAATATGAATATGCATTACAGACGGTGATATTAAAGTCACTTAATGGAGAATTTATAGAAAAACTAGCTAAATATTATAATATTTTTGATTATTGGTCTGGTATAAGAGTGGAGTTGTGTAAATGATACACTGAACCAACAGCTGACAAATGTTCATGCTGGTTAGCATTTAATACTGCAATGCAGATTGAAATACAGCTGCCAATGACAGTTTTCACCTTTACAGATTTTATCCTTCAGGCGGTTCGTCTGTAGCAGACAGACTCCGAAAAACCTCAAAATGCAAAACAAAAACAAACAACAAAAATCTGTATAACCGCTGAAGGGATTCCATTTATAAATCAGGACAAAGAGATAGTCAGTCCTCAAGTTCACCTTTCAGAGAAAGATGCGCAAAAATACGTCAGATTCAACAATGTATTCCAAAAAAATTATAATATATATATATATATATATAATACTAAGAAAACAAACAGCATTGCACAGGTCTGATCCTACATTTGTTATGTATTCATCTTCAGCCGTGTAACCGCTGCTTTGTACAGTCAAACAAAAAATTTATTCAGAGTAATAAGACCTTAAGAAATACTGTCAAAGGTTAAGTACCAGATCTCCTGTTTGTCAGCGTCATGCTGATCCCACTCCTACCAATAGAGCGCACTGGAGTGATCACGTCAGCCCTGGGGACGCTTCATGCACACAGGTGATGCGGCAACACTGACCGGTTTCTCAGACCAGGTGGTTTTTGATTTCCTGATAACCTCCCGGCAAAGCAACGAGGAAGCGACGTGAAAAACCGATCATATGAACAATACGGACAGTCAAAACATGTCTATACATTTTACACACACACACAGGGTGGGGGCGTTTTTAATCGTACGCACACGACAGAGGGCAATTGGTAGCCGACAGCCACAGGACAGCTTTGGAGCGTTGCTAGTATAAACGAGCTTAGTGCAAATACAACCGAGGGCATAATAAAGGTGAAGGGGAGGGGGGAGTAATAAGGTTAACAAAGTCTGTGGTGCCGTGCAAGCTCTACATACAAGCGTGCATCAGAATCCCTAAACCTTTAGCATTTCAAATAAAACACTCGTCATTACACATTCATCTACCACACTGACTTCCTCTCTAACCCCCAAAGCCAACTTGAGTATTTGTTTGAGCACATTTAAGGGTCGGTGGATAAAAAAAAAAGGAAAAAAAAAAAGGCTTAATTTGCTGGTATTAAAACCTAATGAAGTAATTGCCCGGATGGAGCAAATTGATTGGTTCGCGCTAGGAACAGGTCTCAGTGTTTGTTATCCTGTCAGCAAAAGCGCTTTTTAATCAACAGAGCTTTGAACGTGAATAAAGCAGCAGGCTCCGTGTCAGCTATGTGGACCCACACTGCCTTGCACTTGAAGTATTCATACCCCTTAAACCTTTCTCTAAATTGTCCCCCATTCACTTTAGAACCGGTAACTTGAAGGAAATTTATCGGGGTTTTGTGTAAAAAGACCCAACAGAAAGCTGCGCGAAGATGTAAATCATGTAAATAATCAGAAATGTATTTCGAAATCAATGAAAATCATACGTGAACCCAAATCTGTTGCTTTCAGATCGAGGCCACATGAGGAGCAAAAGAAAACTTAGCAAGAGCTCTAAATTTTATTCTTGATGCAAAGTGCAACATAAGATGGAAACCTAACACTGCATAAAACCTGAAGGACGCAGTACAAATGGTAAATGTGCTGTAGGGACACTTTTCTTTAGCAGGATCCTGTCAAACCTAAACAGAGTTGGTATTCAAAACCAAGAGCTGGAAAATCGTTGTTGCAAACAAGTGTGGGGGGCAAAACTATTGGTCGCTTGGAAGTGTGTGGCCACTAGTGACCTGAGAGCTGCAGAAAAAGGTGGCATGTTGCAGCGTTGACCCATATGTGCGTGCTTTGGTAACAGTTTTTCTTACATTTCACAGAACTTGTCTACTTTCTGTTGGTTTGCTCGAAGTCCCCAAAAACACATTGAAGTGGTACAAAAAAATAAAAATAAATGAAGAGTGGGGGTAAACATTATCCAGGCATATGAACACTTTTGCAAGGCACTGTATTTACACTCTGAAATGTCCCCAAAAAAATATACTTCCCGCTTCTATCCGCGCGCACGGTGCACTGCACTGTACAAGGACCCGACAAACAATTGACTTCAACAGTAACAAGATCAGTGATGCAAAACTTTGGCGAAGAGGAAGAGAGATGCGGGGTCTTTTTCTTGGTTGCTGGGACCTGCCATGCAAGTCGGATTCAAATGTTGAAGTGTTGTAGCAAAAAGCTTCGACGTACGTACAAAATTAATTAGACATTCTGTGTGAACTCACTAATTGGTTCATGTGGAAACAAACGGGTACACCGCATCACAGCTCCTCTGATTAGCACCAGGATTCAGGTCATGTGACGGCCACAAGAAACAACATTCAGTAACTGTTAATTCTTTGTTTTTGTTTGATTTTTTAACCAACACTCACAACCACTGTCAGCGAGCAGTTTAAAATGAAATGTCAACAGGAAAGAAAGAAACAAAAAAAAACAAATGTGTCAATAAATGTTAAGACTGTCACAGTCTAAATTTGTAACCATTGTCCATTCGTAGCCGTCTGATCACGTCTACATGTCATGGCATATGAAGGACATCAGATTCATCCAACATGTACAAAAAAATGAAAGGACGCTGCAAACAGGAAGCCAGGGAGGACGAAAACGAGTAAACACAAAAACTGTGAGGAAGTCGAACGGCATGTTTTAACTGATAAAGAAAAATAAATACTGAAAACCTCAGTCATACGGATATTTTTTGTGACATTTTGTAAACACGACGTAGCTGAAAATATGTTTTTGAGACGGCCCACTGTGCCGCTTTTAAGAAAATGAAAGAAAAAAAAGACTCCCAAATGAGCTAAAGATGATCCATTCGGTTAAGCGTTTTATGATAAAAGTACTAAGAATTTTTAATCTTTTCTGTCCTGAATTATGACTATAAAAGTTAGGAATTCAGCTGCTCATGCTCTCTGATAAAGATATGCAGGGTTCCTAGTCAGTTTTCAGTTGAGACGTGATAGTTTTGTAATAATTTGTCCTATTTTTATATATATACATTAGATGGCCGAGCATCATCCCGCTGATGGATTTTCCTCTTCTTTAATTGTTGGTTTAATGTAAACATCAATATATACCCATATATTTCAAAATAGATTATTGAATGTTGTATAACTTGATTTTTAAGTGTTTTACTGAAACATTTGATGGTTTCACTTCTACAGACGTCATTACTTCTTCTCTCCCCTGACAAATAATTTACGGCTTTATATAGTTCATGACTAGCGTTAAAGAGTATTGCAAGAAAATACACCCAAATACCAAGATAACACTTCTTTTTGTATGCCAACATCAAACATTCATAGTACAAGTAAACTGCTTTAATGTAAAGTTGCACCGAATGTTTCTAATTAAAGTTAAGAAATCAAAAGAACAGAAATTACTATTTTCTCGTGAGCTTTCTTAACCATTTAATGGTTCATAAACTCCTGCGTTTCCGCTTTTACATTCGTCTTCTTTTAGCTTAATTATTTTCGAATTATGTCCAAGGGGAAAAACACTAACAGGGAATCTGGACCGGCTCATTTTTGGGAATTTCCGAAATTTACTAAAGTGAAATTAAAAGAAATGATTTACTTTAGATGCTACTTTTAACCTGAAATAATGTAAAATCAAATCCTATCCATTTCCAGAATTACCAAAACTTTGTCGGAACCCTGGATAGGAGGAAGTTGGATTTCACAGCATAAAATTAAAAAGGAAAAAAGGAAGTAAGGCGAGTGTAAAGATACTGTTTCTAAGTGCATGTTCGTGGCGATGGGAGTTCTGGATGAGCATGAAGGACGATGAACTTCATCAGAGTGGCAGATAGGATGTTCGGTGTGCAGTTAGGGCTCAGCGAACCCCCTGCAGGTCCACGTGAGTCACCTCTGCAGGGGTGAGTACCGACGGGGAGTGATGAATGATGGAGATGGCAGCCATGTGGGCAAAAATCAAGGATTAGTTAGACTGACAGGCGTGCTGGAGGTGGAGCAGGAGGACGTAGACGGATGATCCGGTTGCAACTGGTTCTCCATCGAATCCGTCACAATTGAGGAAGAGGAACAACATGATGGGGTGGATGTTGATAATAGAGGCCTGACAAGTTGCAGAGGAGCAGAGTGCGTGTCAGAGGAACAAGAAGCTGATGTGACAGTTCCTTCGTCTCCTGCATCATTCCCATCTGTAGAAGAAGAAGAATCCTCCTCCTTATCGGCAGCAGTGGCTCCTTCCTGTCCGGCAGGTATAGGATCATCTGCAGGGGCGTCTTGGTTGGGAACTCCGGCGGCCGGTGATTGGCTCTTAAGTTGGGAGTGACAAAGAGGACAAGTCTCCTGGACGTACAGCCACTTCTTCAGACAACCAGCGTGGAAGAAATGACTGCACGGAGTGATCACCGCACTGCCCATGTCCTGCGGGAAACAAAAGTTAAGATTAGGCCAGCTTCAAAGTAGGTTCCAGTTCTTGTGGCATTTTATGGCATAAAAATAGGACAAATAATGGACAAATTAATATCAAGACAAAAGAAAACACCTCCTACTCTTTAATAGCGTGCATCTTTGAATAAATATAATGGATGGGAACATTGAAGAGTGGTATCAAATAAAGGATGCATAATTTCAGCAAGTAATTTTCCTTAAAGCTATTTCAAGTAAAACTTCTTGACAGTCTTTCAAAGAAAGTTGAAACTAAAATAACTGCATAGAAATTTTAATTATATGCACCGATTAATTAGCTAACAAATTTAACGATACAGTCAATTTAAAAGCAGTGGAACGAAATGAAAGGAATCTATAAAAAAAAAAAAAAAACATGAAACCAATCTTATCGCATACAGCAATAAAGGATGAAAATAAAAACTTTGAAACCACTAGAGACGCTGGGTACCTGGAAGCAGATAGCGCAGATGTCATTATACTGCTCCAGCTGAGCGTCGGATGCAGTCGGGAGGCTTTTGATCTTGTTTACAGCGTCTCTCCTGAGCAGGAAGCTTTGCCAGCCCAGCTGGGCTCTGAGCCAAACGTTATAGTAGGAGTGGACCAGAATTATGGTGCTGCCCATCACACTCCACTCGCCAAATACAGTCTCTGATATCCCATAGCACACGACGCACACTGCAACCTGTATAATATAGGAATGTATTATTTGTTTTTGCAACTTTCCTGATAATTATTAATACAATAAGAACAAAAGGAATTAGATCATTCACATTTATGCATCAAAACACATTTCCCTATAATTTATTTTATTAAACAGTTAAATAAACCAGTTTTTAATTGGATTTTGAACCAACCAAGAGAAAATTGTCTGAATACATTACATCTAATATTATGTGATGCTTGCTTTGTTAAAAGTTTTGTAATTTATCAGCGCTCAGATAATATTTACCAAAAACTCCAGCAATCTGTAGGTCCCATTAACACAGTAAATAACCTCATCCATGTTCTCCACTGGGGCTTTACGAAACTCCTCCACCATGAAGATAACGTAGATCAGCAAAGTACCGAGAACCTGGTGATTAAAGAAAAACTGCTTTAGATTTGACCCATTAAAAAACAAAAACTTGGAACAAGGTTTTTGAAACTTACAGAAGTTAAAGGTAGGACTATCTTTTTAAATACAATTTATAAATAATTAAAGAGCTACATAAATTACACAGATTGAAACCAATGTTTTTTATTTCATTTTTGATTAACCATAGAAAATTACAAGATAGCTTGGTCACTTAATTTAGCCCTTTTCAGATTACCGTATTTAACTTTAGTGGCTACTTAACAGTATTCAGTGAGCTGAAAACATCTGACAGTAATACATTTTATGGAGATAATTTCCTCATAAGAAACTTGTGGTTTTTAACAAAATTTGCAAATTATAAAACAAATAATTGTTTATTTCAGGAGACAAGATGATAAGGAGAAGACATAAATGTATACCCAGCTACATAAGAGCTCAGTTGGATAAATTGTGGTTTATTCAAGACTCCTGAATAAACCACATATTTACATTTCAGCGTGGATTATTATTAAAATATGGTTTCCTTACGTGGGATGTGAAAGCTTTTTGGTTAGCAACTATAATATGTTTTATCAAAGACGTCCATTTAAGACCAGTGAGCTTGTGATTTACCTGAAGTGAGGTGAGGATTGATGAGGAGATGATGATGAGAAGCCAGAAGTCCATGTGGAAGAACTGACAGATCATGTAGGACATGTAAGCCGGAAAGATCAGCAGGAAGAGGCAAAGAGATACGGCACGAAAGTGTTTCCACAAACTCCTACAAGATCGACCGGAAACACAGAGAAATGTAGTTAAAACTCACGAATGGAATAAAAACAAAAAATACTTTTTGTATAATGAATTTATCCTACTTGTCTCTAGAGGCTCCCAGAGCCAAAACGATGGGGTCAGCAATCTCCAGCATGGATTGCAGAATGGAAGCAACAACGATGAAGAGGATGATGGAAAGGAGGAAGGCTCGGTGGATGACCTGTAGCTCTATCAAGCCGGTTTGCACAGCAAGGATAAGCAGCGTGATGCCTTCAGTCATTCCTCTGCGAATATGGGAGACAGACAAAATTAAAATTCCAGAACCGTTCGAGAACCGCCTCGACAAAACAAGCGAGCACACCGACCTGTGCATGGCGTTGTCGTTGACAAAGGCTCTGTAGCCCTGCAAGTAAAACTTGCAGAGCGTGAGAACTCCCAGCGCGATGAACGAGACGGTGAAAACCAGACCCAGCAGAGAGTATGGCGTACTGCAACACTCTGCAATACTAGAGACGCGGATGTAGCAGAGAAAAGAACAAGCGGAGAGTTTAAACGTAAATCGCAGTAAATCACATGGTTCCTGCAAGACAACATCAATGTTGTTTATTATTATACACTACAAATCGATTGATTAAAGGTCAAATGGTAATGTTTAATCTTGCATACTTCTGTTTTTTTTTTTTTATATACATCATGCCACTAATCTAAATCTGGCGCCTAGTAAAATTAATATTCATTTTGTTTTTAGCAAAAAGACCAACAGTATTGCAACAATCACCATACTGTATGCGCCCCCTGACCAAGTAAATGTAAAAGACCAAAGGAAAGCGCACTTATTAAATCTACTGAACTAAGCACAACCAGGTCATGCTGACAAAAAAAAAAAACTTCAGTGTGGAAGTAGTAAGTGACTGAAGGCTCACTTATCCATTTTTACTAGTGAAGTCCTTAAAATTAAGTTAATATGACCACCGAGCTATGGAGAAAGCCACATTGCCACCACCTCCAAAATATTGTGGTGGTAGGGTTTGTATTGTATTGTATTATTCCTGCCGCCATCATTAATCCTTTTGGGTGCCAATTTTCAGCACAAGCCTTTTACAGACAAAATAATTTATGTGCCCAGCATTGGTCCTCAATCTGATCATTTCATATGTCTGATTGACTATTTTTGTCAGTGAGTTTATAAATAAGATCCTACATAATTTAGATTATAAGTTATTCACAGGCCATTAAGACCCTGACAAGTGTTGGTATCTTACCTTGTAAGAAAGAGGAAAAGGAGCCTCTCCCTAGAGGTAGGCTGGTCTCTGGTGCTAAAGTAAGTGTAGATTTGTAGAGCAAACAGCACGAGCCAGAAACACATAAAAAGGACTGGAAGAACCAGCTGGTTCCACAGGGACATCCCTAAAGCTAGCAACCCATACACCTCTACCACCTAGGAGACAGAAGTTAATCATTTTAGGAAAAAAAATAGATCTCAGAAATAAAGGTTCTTGGACAAAAAGTTAGACACTACCAACATAACACCTCATTAGCAATTTATTACCTGAGCAAGCTCCCTGTAGGCTGTCTTAGCCAGGTTATATGGTACCAGTAAGTTGGAAGCCAGGAAGTAAATGACCTCCAAGCCTGTAAAGATCATTGAGAACCGGTTGATGAAGACGATGGTCTCCAGGGGGACGAGACACAGCCTGGCTACCAGAGGGATGAGGTGCGCTGAGAATAGCCAAATCCTCTTGGTCTGCATCACACAGGAACATAGAGTGCATACCACAAGCTGTCCTGAAAGGAAAACGTATTACAATTTCAAAACAAGGACATAAATATGTACAAAATGAGTCATTTTTAGAAATATAAAATTTTCACTTTCTCACCCATCCTCTGTAAGAAACAGCACATTAGCTCTACTTTAACCAAGGAGATCACATTTTTTAAGCACTTCAAGATTTAGCTCTTCTACAAACCCCCAAAAATTTGATAGCTAGTCTAATTTTATCCACATCCTGTTAAAAAGTTACGTTTATAGTAGTTTAGAACAGGAGGCTTTCACAACAGTTCAGTAAAGACGAAGGCAAAGATCTTCAACAGAAAGGTAGAAGCTCCTCCTTTTCGCTGTTTTAGCTGTGCAATTATAAAATTGCACAGCTAAATGTACATGATCAACAGTTTTTAGGATTTAATAAATTAAAAGAGACATTCAGCAATGTGTTCACCTGGAAATTTTATTCCACTTTGCGTTGCTAAGGTTTTCCACATTTGCTATTTGAAAGAGCATCTGTTTCCCCACTAATGTCTCTAGGTAACCCTATTTTCTTTAGGATTTGTTACAGGATTACCACTGGATAATAAAAAAAACTAAAACACAAATCTTACTCAAAACACTACTTCGCACATTAAAATTGTACACACCGATATTGCGATGATTAACTATATTACGGAAAAAAATTTTGGTCTCAATATGACATAAGGGATTAAAAACATGAAATCCACTGTATGGGTGGGTCTATAGATCAGATAAACCCCCTGTAGACACAAGTTTAATCACATAAATGTGCAATATTATACCTATGAGTGCAGTGGTGAATCTGTTCATTGAAAGTGGTTCCAGGTAGACGGGTCCTTCATAGCCAGAATTCAGTTCACTGCGAACATAATCCCTGAGAAAAGAGGTTAAAAAGATGAGCACTAGAACCAACGCTTTAGAGAGCCGATATATAACATCAACTTACGGAGCAGCATTACTTAAAAAAAAAAAAAAAAGAAGTCTAATACATCATACAAACAAGAAGGAACATAGTATTTTTATTTGGTAATACGAATTTTGTGATGTGTGTGTGTTTTTTTTTTTGTGGGATCAAACTTTTTATATTAAAAAGAAAGTGAACACACCATGAATGAGGGCCGGGCCATACTGTAAACAATACTTTTCCTATGCTGTTACATGGTTAAAATTAAAGGAACACATCTGGTATCTAAATGGAAAATTGGATTCTCTACGAAATGTTGAGACACACAGGGGTGTATATACACAGTAAGGAAGTATGCTAAGAATTTGTTTTGGGTCTAACCAGGATTGGCTTAGGACGTATTATTTGGGATATTATAATTAAATAAGTAACTATCGGAGTTGCAGTTATTTCATGAATCTAGTTAAAATTTGATAGTATCTGGTTCAAAACGGACTATTTGTGGACCTTTAACAGAATGGATTCTTTATCCCATGATGCTTTGGAATTAATAGAAGAAGTATTTTTGGGGTTTTCTTCTTCGTTTTTTTTTTTGGGGTTGTTTTTGAGGAAGCTATGTTAGCCAAGTTCCTAGACTCTGTCGTGTATCATTATGTATCATTCGTTCATCCTTTTTATTCACTAAAGTTCATCTGAATAATCCCTCCCACTCCACTTCGGTTGAATTAGTCGAGTATACGACACCCATGTTTCTTTTGATTTTCTATGAGCATTTTGAACCAGAGACAAAGAAAAATGTAAAATAATTTCCTCAATTTAGCAAAAATAAGTTTTGTGCTTGCTTGAGAGATAAAACAAACAGGTTATGTAATGAAGAAGAGATAGAAATACATTTGCCAAATAAGTTTTGATGTGGTAGCATTATTCAACTGCTTTCTGTTTAGCATCTGACGGAATGATGCTTGGTTGCCGGGTTGATTCACTACAACCAGTAGATGAAAAACAAAAATAATAAAAATATAATTAACTTTTTTTTTTGAGAACAATTTAAAAGTTTGGTCAAACGTCACATGAGGACTACGCAGAAAAATAGCTAGTCAGAGAAAGCAAGACTTTCAACAGACGGCAGAAAGGCTTAACAGAGTAAAACTACATTTTTATCCTTTTATTCTATTGGGTTTTAAACATCTCTTTGCAATGCGTGTTTCTTAAGTTGCGGATATAACTAATTATTCTAGCTAAAGGCATCACTAATAACTAGCGTTTACAAGTTTGAGAGGATATGATGGTTTGTGTGCGTTTATACCTGGAAACCTGGTGACCAGCAAAAAGCAGCAGGGCCGTCACAACATACAAGTAAAGTTTAACCAGGTGCTGACGAGGCAGAGTCAGCAGCACCAGGCTCAGGATGTAACCTACAAAAACATTTAAAAAAAGCAGAGACAGGACATTTTTATAGCACTTTCAGTGTTTCTTGATCACAGCACTGTTTTTAGTAACAGAGATCAGTATATTGTTTCTGTGACAACTTATGTAACTTCATAAAACTGTTGAAAATCTCAGCGATATACAACTTTTCCACACTACGGTCTACAACCTAAAAACATCCTCTGATGCTCTTCCCAGCACATTAACAGATAAAACTGTAAAACCAGCACATACCAAGCCTATTGGCTCATCAACAAACTGCAGCAGAGCTTGAAGGCTATACTTTGCTTTTTGGACACTCTCTCAGGTGAGCAACTGTAACTGTGGAGCTTTACTGCAACATCAAATTTGAGCTTCTCCGGGACTTGTGAGCCTAATTTTTTAACTCAAAATTGATATATATAGAGTTCAATGAAAATAAATGTCACAGGCAGGCAGATTTACTTGCTAGGTGCCTTTTAGGAACTGGGAATTAGCAATAAGCCAATGCAGTAACTTCAACTCTTACAATTTAGAAGAATTTGGGATACAAGCCCTTTCTCATCATAACAATCAGCGCAGTGCAAGGGCAAGTAAAGGCTTTACAAGTCAGTCCAAACAGGAATCATACTTTCAGGAGGCTTTTTCCATTCACTGGTGGTTTGAAGCCAAAACAGAAAGAATCAGACCTGTTTCGACTGTTAATCTCTTTCTCAGCCTTGAAAGGCTGGTGCTCTAATACAACCACATCTTTGCTGGTAAAAGTAGATAACCCTTTACTTTTAAGAAGAGTAAGATAGGCAGCTAGACAAAAATAAAATTGTAGAGTTGTTGTTAAAATCCAGTTTGTGTTGCTTTAAAAAGAAAAATGTTGACTTATAAAACTCTGAAAGTTTGGCATCCATTCATCACTGTGCAAACAACACATTTCATCCGTGTCTAGGTCAATGATTTAATACAGCTAAACCTTTGTGTTTGTGTTACACCAGTACTAACCTACGTAGTGCAGGTAGAGTGCCAGATATTTGTACTGAAACAAAGGGTTGTTGGATAGACTGGAGCGCTGGATCTTCTGGAAAAAGGAGCTCACGTCCCAACGATACAGGACGTCGAGGAGCATGATGCTGGGAACACGCAGACCCACATTGAGCACCGCTTCTACTCGGTCCTTCACTGCCATGGCCTCAGATGGGACTCTGAACAGCAGGCAGAACTGACCTCTAAGATGAGAAGCTGACGGTGAGGGATCTGTAAAGAGAGAGCGATTACAGTTATAGAACATAAAGAAGTGATGAGAAAGGATGATGGCGGGGAGCAACAAAAGAGCGGGAGCATTGAAGGTCACAGAAATCCAGAGAGCCATGGGAAACGTGCAGAATAAATGAGAAAGATATTCAGCTGCAAGCTGGAGAGAGGCTAAAACAGAGTGTTGGTTAATGAACTATAAATGTAAAAATAAAACATAATATCTTTTGTGTACTGGTATAGTTTCATTGGACTTAATATTTCCAGAGTCTGAAGTACTGTATTCAAATATATCGCTATGGTTTATTCAGTTGACAAAATTACTAGAGCAGAATTTGTTTGTAGGACTTTACAGTCCTGCACAATCAATTGTGAAAAAAGACTAGAATGAACTGTTCATTGTCATTTCAGTTATTGTAGTAAATACTACAAAATATGGTGATGAAGTTTTAAGATCCCAAAGTTTTACTTTATTAACTTTATGCTTAAAGTGGGAGATTTAATGTAACGTAAGAGCAGCCAAAACTATTATTATGGAACAAACATGAAAAGCATGAATAGACATTAAAACAGTTTGTAAACAACATGCAAAAGATCCAAAATTTCCATGAACCGATTTCCATAGTTGTTGAGAATGCATTGTAGCATTCTCAACACTATTGTTTTCCTGTTTCTCTTTATTATTATTATTCCGCCATTTTTCGGGACTTAACTCGTTCAACAGTCTTCAACAGATTTCAACAATTAATATATCAAATCGTTCAGCTTGTTTTGGACATGCCAGCTATGACTTTTGGTGTTTATATCTTTTCAACTTTTTAACTTATTCAACTTTTTGTGACATTTTTTCTCATTGAAAATACACGCCGGATTTTTAAACTCCTTTAAAAATTCAACTTTTTTCAGCTCTTACCACTTCAGCATAGTTTCAGCTAGAAACACAGTTTAACTCTGTTTGTAGTTATATCCGTGTTCTGTCAAGAAGTGAAGACGGTATGTCGATAAGTGAAGAGGGTATATCGATATCTGTCACAGTTTTTCCGCAACCCGCCTCTAAGCGACACAAAGTTTCGTAACAATCACAAAATTTCACTTAATCTATAGTGATGCATCATCAGCTAGAGTGTGGAAGATCCATTTTTTTAAAACACTTGCTTTGTGTTTAACTCGCCCTCATGAGTAAATTTTTAGTAGTACTAGCCTGATTTTCAGGTATTTTATATAACCGGGGGTTGACTACGGTAGAATGTCTTTAGAATTTTTTTTACAGCAGACGGTTCTTTAGAAAAACACCCCCCCCCCCCAAAAAAAAGGCGAAGCAAAAATGTTAAATCTTAGATTTTTTTTGACGCACACCATTCTTAACTCGTCACAGCTCAGGCTCTGAAGTAGGTAGATATCTAGGCTGTGCCACAGCTGTACACGAGAGACCACAAACGCTCCCGCTTTTGGAATTGTATCGATACTTATTACGGTTTTCAAATGGGAAAGGTTTGTTCGGAAGGGTAAATTGATGAAAAGCTGGCTTAGCTGAGACTTAATACAGTGACATTTAGACATGCAGCAGACACTCGATGCTTAACTCGTTACAGCTCAGGCTCTGAAATAGGTAGAGATCTGAGCTGTGCCACAGCTGTACACGAGAGACCACAAGCGCTCCCGGTTTTGTAATTTTGTCGATACCTATTACTGTTTTCAAATGGGAAGGGTTTGTTCGGAAGGGAAATCTCATAGAAAGCTGCCTTGACTGTGACAAGAAGTGGGTGACAGTTAGAGATGCAGCACCTCCAGACTCATTAATTACCATAGTAACAGAACACAGCTGTGTCAATAACCTCAAGTTACCTCAGCCAGTCTGCTGCAGAATGCTCCTGTTTGACATAGGCATGTATTACCAGCCAGAAGAGAGGTGTTTATACTATATATAATTCATGTAAGTATGTATAGATTATACTACTGGGCTTTTCAGGGACGCTTTAAACTCATACGGAGGCCCAGTTGGAGAACTTCATTTGTTAATGTTATAAGGCCCTGCAGTGTTTTTGAACCCTCGTAACCTGGTTTATGCAGCATTGTGGGGACTCTTTTCAGTAAATGCTTTTTGAGGCATTATTAGAGGGACTTTGTTATATGCTCATACAATATGATACTACCATTGTATTATCAGTCATCATACTAGTATGAGTCAATGTAGTAATGATAGCATTTAAGCTAATATTAGCATTTTAGCTTCTGCTACCTTATAAACTAACATGTGCATACTAGATGAAGTATATTACTGTAAGTGAACATACTGATGACAACCTACATGCTTCATACCTAACATTAGCATTCAAGCTAATGTTAGCATGTTACTCAAAATGCTAGCATTAGCATTTAAGCTAATGTTAACATATTCCCAAAAATTTGAATATACACTACCATGTGCGTACTACATGAAGCACGTTAGTGTATTTGGTCATGCTAATGACAACCTAGATGCTAACGGTAGCATTATAGCTAACATTAGCATTAAAGCTAATTTTGAGCAGTGTTTTGAAGAAATGCTAACAAAATTAGGATTGTAGCTATTTTTGATGTATAACCTAAAGTTTACATACTGAGTGCAGACATTAGGTGTCAGTCAACATGTATTTAAGACCCCACATAGCAATTTAAGCATTTAAGCTAACTCTTTCATTTTAGCTAATATTTGATTATATACTACCCTGTGCATATGACATCTTACTAGTTGAGCATACTTTCAGAGAGAAACCATTTAACTTTTAAAATGGTCTCAAGACATTGAGCTATATTCAAATGTCTGGGCTTGTGAAAATATATTTCTGTTTTTAAGATATGCCAGTTTAAAAATTATTAAGAATTTTGCAAATTTATGACTTTTAGAATGGATTCAAATTAGTTCACCTTATATCTGTTTTGCTTATTTTTCTACATCTCCAAATGTCTGAAATCGTTTAGTACCTTCATGAAAATTTCAAGGCCTTTTATAATTATTATTCTGGTTCCTTTCCTTTTGCTATTCTTGTTCTCCAGCTTATGTTTAAAGGATCGTTTTGCTATGACTTTTTCAGCTCTTCCAATTAAGGTATCAAATCTTTCAGCTTGTTTTGGACATTCCAGCTATGACTTTTGGTGTTATCTTTTCAACCTTTTAAGTTATTCAACTTTTTGTGACTTTTTTTCTCATTGAAAATGAATAGCAGATTCTTAAAATCCTTTAAAAACTTCAACTTTTTTCAGCCCATACCACTTCAGCATAATTTACCTTCAGCATAACTTCTACATTTGAGAGTTTTCTTCAGCATTTTCTTCAGCTTAATGATGCTACGTTTTCATGTTTTTTCGCGTTCTTGGGCATCTTCTGCCAATTCCTTTAAGCATTTGGCATTCTCAACAGCTGTTACGCAGGAACAGCTCTTTCTAGTTTTAATTTATTTTAGACTGTTTCAGTCTCCCCCTCCATGCCTGGTTTCACCCAAAATTTTTGTTTAAACAGTTTTTTTATTTTTTGTCTCTCATTACATACTCGGGCTTGTTGTTATGCACTAAAACTACTATCATGTTGTCAAGGGACTCACCCTCAACTGGTCAAATCAGTGTGGCAGCCAGAACCTGGAAATGTTTAACTTTTTCCTAACCATAAAACAAGCCTGAGTTCAGAGTTAGACAGAGGACTCTTTGCAACAGAAACCACAGTTAGTTTGCAGACCTGACCAAAAGCCCGCAAAAAGAATCCGTCCTAAATCATAAAAGCAAATTTGGATAGTAAAAAGGTTTGTTTTAAAAGGCCGGAACAATTCAATCAACTAACGTGGAAAAAAAGGAGGATAATCATAGCAATATATTTAAATTACATATATTTATATTTTTTTGAATTTCTTGGTAGGAGGTTTTCCAAATACAAAACAGTACAGACGCATCTTCCCTTTTCTCTCTTCGTGTTTCCTGTCAGGTAACATAATAAAAGGCCACTAGTGGCAGAAAGATATAAAGGCAACATTTCTGATCTCAAAGTAAACTAGACCTGTGCTACCCATTTAAATTAGCTTAAGACAAAGTTCAGTAGTTAACACATTTCAGTAGTGCCTTTCATCTTTTTTTGTCTGTTCTGAATCCATTTAAAAATATCTTCTAAACAAAAAAAACGGCTTACTGTGAGTGACCTTTACTCAGTAAAAAAAATCAAACATAGTTTAAAGTTACAAGCATGTATTCTGACGTATGTTAAACTTTAAATAAAGTCAAAGTCCTTCTAGAGTTTACTTATTAACAAAAAAGCGGACTTGTTTTACGGGGTTAGGACGTAAAAGTAAAAGACCTGATGCGATCACAGAGAATCAGTTTAGTGAGATACTTGGATATGATTAAAGGTTTTTCCGTGTCTGCTGGTCAATGGGAAGGTGATTAGACTGCATTCGTTTGATTAAGCAATTTAACTACATCCGCAAACAGGTCAAGTTAGAAAGTAAAACTCAAATGTATAGAAAAAAAATTACACATACTAAATATTTCGAGTCATTGTTTTTCTATTGTTGATGATAATTGCTTTTAGATTATGAAAACCCTAAAATTCTGTCTTAGAAAATTAGAGGATGAAGTTAGAAAAGTTAAAAAATATATTTTAGTTAGTTAATCTCTAATGAAAATATGGTTGATACTTATTTTGCATGGATTAGGGAGAATAGCCGGTGGCCCAGATTGCTTTGATTACTGAGTTTAGGGCATCTACCTTGTTAGTCTCTCCTATGTTTCCTTTGACAAAAGCTAATTAATGTTCTATAATGTTCAGGTTGGTGGAGTTTGTTGAGACTTTGCATTTTAAATTAAATGTCAACTTGCATCTGAAAAGAGGACTTTGGACCACTGAAGAGTCCAGTCATTTTTCTCATAAGTAATATGCTTATGACACCATCTCTGGTTTAGAAGCAGTTTAACAGTAGAAGTGCAGCGTTTGTAGCCCGCATGTAATATATGTCTATGTGAAAAGAGTTTTCACTCCAGCGTCTGTTATCTCCTTCTCAAAATGAGCATATTTTGCTACTTATTGTTGGAGCATATTTCCATAAAACACTTTTTCCTTCCACCCAACCTTCTATAAATACACAATACCCTTTTCCTGATAGTCTAATATTATGAGAATCCTAGCAAATACCCAAATGTTTCATTAGTTTTGTTAGAATAATACAATATACAGTTTTTCCTTTGTTTATTTACACCTTTTAAAACATATTTTCTGTCTCAAGCCTACTCAAACTATTTATTTGAGGATGCTCAATACATACATCAGAGTTATACATTTAGCAAAACTGTGACACCTAAAATGTTCTTGTATTGTCAATAATTCATGAAAAGCTGTGAGACTTTTCTGTTGCTCAGAGTCTCTTTAATACCCCTGCATCGCTGGGACAGGATGCTAAGAACTTACGTAACTGAATTCACTGGACGGAGACTGTTTTTCAGAGTCCTATGTTATATAACAAAAACACCACCACTATCTATGAATGTAACAATTTCTCTGTTATGATATATTTATTTCTAAAAAAATACACCAAAATTCAAACTTTAAATCTAATTTTAAACATTTTAATGACAAAGTGAGCAAACTGTAAAAGTGTTTCCATAAATAAAAGAAAAATAGAAACTGAATCTACCTTAAAGTTGAACTAAAAGTGCTTCTGTATTGAAGTTTAAATATTGGCAATTTAAAAGAAATAAATTTATGATTAAAATGGAAATACTAAGTGGGGCTCCACTATATTGTTGTTGTGCATCCTAATTTAAGGCCCTGAAGTCACACTCTGCATTATTATTAAATGTATAATTGCATAAAACTCCACACACTCAATCAATGCCTCAGATGTGGATCCTGGAACACCTGAAGCTGTTAAAGGTCAACAACACTCAAAAGTCTTTGTTACAAACTCAAGGAGACTGCACAAAAGAAACCCTAAGGCAAATTTCAAGCTAATTAGGAAAGTATTTATCAAATGTGGTGGAATATACCAAGGAGATGCTCCCCCCACAGCTATTCTGCATAGGACTCAGCGAAAAAATCAACAATGCCTACTATGAATACAACAGACAATGAAACAGGGCCACTATCAGTCAACTCCTTCTAATACACAAGGGAATTTCATTCCTAGACGGGGGGATTAGCAACAACGAATAGGTATATACAATAGATTTCAAGGAGAGTTGTAATTACCTTGGAATACCACATGCAAATGGGCACACAGAGGAAGGCCCACATAAAGACGAAACAGCCAAATACCTGCAATTAGGGAATTTCTGAGAAGTCAGCTTAATGCCAAGAACAAGGTATCAATCAACAGCTCTGCCTTGTGGATTTTATCTTAAAAATCTTAAATCTTTGCATACAGGCCCACAGAAGGAGGCAAAGGTGTAGTAACCATCAGAGTTTTTTCTTTTAAGATGAAACAGCCAAGCTCGAACAATATAATAAGACAAATAGCCTCAAAGGATGGAGCGGTTAGGTAATGTCTCAGACTTTGCAAAGTACAAAAGAAAGAAAAGAAAACAGTTACTAAAAAAGAAATTGCTTAGTCAGCCACTTGACCTGGATAGAATTAGGTTGGCATCTGGTGACAATGTAAAGAACCTTGGTGTTATTTTTGATCAGGAAATGTCTTTCAAGTCTCATATAAAACAGGTCTGTAAGATTTCCTTCTTTCATCTTAGGAATATAGCAAAAATTAGAAATATTCTCTCTAGGATAGATGCTGAAAAGCTAGTCCATGCATTTGTTACTTCAAGGCTGGACTATTGTA
>JAVLVB010000635.1:1323575-1334471 GCA_032876305.1 Orestias chungarensis
ATATATATATATATATATATATATATATATATATATATATATATATATATATATATATATATATATATCAAGCAGCTCCTTAGTTATCGTTAGTTCAACAGAAGGTCGACAAATTTAAATAACATTTAAATAGTATGTGGTAGCATCTATGTAAATGCATAAATACAAGATAGAAGAAAGGTGCAAGTTGACCTAACAAAAAACGTTGAAGTGTTCTTAGACGATTTGTTATCGGGTGCTGATGTGTTACGGATGACTTAGTGCTGCAATGACTGCTGTACGTGCCATGAACTCTGGTAACCTCTCCAGTCTCGACAGAAACAAAACCCCCTTCAGCTTAAGCCGCAGAAGAAACAACGCAAGACTTGGCTAACGACATCAGTCTTGACGGAGAGCTGCTACGTGTAGAAGAAGGCAAACTAAGGCTATCGGTCAGACTGAACACGGGAAAAAAAATGTTTTTATAAAAAAAGGAGGCGATGAGCAGAATGCGACGCAGCGCCAACATTTAAAGTCGACGTAGTCGGCTAGTGCTGCTGTCAAGCTAGCCTAACTGATAAACCGAGTCGTCCACAAACCTGCAGATAAAGATGCCCCCACGCCCTTTTCTCACTAGAAAACAACACAAAGGTAAACGCCTGGGCGATGCAGCTAGACGGCTTGATAAGCAGCAGAAGCTCTCGCAGTTAGAGATGCTTTTTAGCTTTGGCGCTAAGTCAACATTTAACGGACAGGGAGGGGAGGAAAAAAACAGAAGAAAAAACTACTTACGCTTCAAAGTCGGCGGTCACGAGTATGAAAACTGATCCTGGGTGCCAGGTCGGTCGTTTATCGACCATTTTAACTCGGCACCACCCGAGATAACGGTATTCCAGAGGGCTGTGCTTCACAGCGAGGAAACGCGGCCCATCCGTTCATCTTTCCTGGCAGCCATTTACCTCAGCGCTGGGGGGGACGAGCTGCGCATGCGCAGAGCAGCCGGTCCATTGAAGCTCCTAATTTAGCACAAGAAGTTGCTTACACGCAATTTCTATTAGCAATGATTGTACCTCAAATAAAATGAGATAAACTGAATCATTTTATCAATTAAAATAAATACTTTGGAATGCTTTTTAGTGTGGAGAAAATTATACATGTCATGTATCTATACATATTTAGGTTTACATTCATTTTGCATTCAGAGTACAATATTGGGCTTGGAAAAAAAGTGTTTGGTTTCTTTCAGATGTATACTGTTTTTGCTTATAGAATAGAATAGAAACAATCTTCAGATTTCCTGAGTTAATCTAGGGGTACTACCAGCAAAACAGACGACAAGCTAAAGCATGTAAACTTAAATAAGTTTGGAATAAGTTTTTATAGAGCAGTGATGGTTCTAAACTCTTAGACCTGCTGGGATTCGGGACCTAAGCTTGGCAGTGAAGGAGCTATCCACGTTTACAGTAGCTTTATGCATTGGCTGGGAAACATGTCATGTTATTTCACCCGAGATATTCTGTCTCACACTAACTGCAATTGGTCCAGGGACTTTTTTATGACTTTTAATGAAAAAAACTAATCTTTAGTTACAAAATCTAACCCTAGCTATAAGATGCAACGTTCTCTCTGCTGCTTGTTACACTTAAATGTTTTCGACTATCAAACATAACCTTATGGCATTCAATAAGCAGTGTTGACTTGGAGATTTCATTTATAAAGAAAATAATGCTACAGACCTATCTAAACTTTTGAGTTAATTTGTTGTTTTTATCGTTATCATTCGGACTCTCTGGTGTGCTCTTTATCATCGTCCTGCTGCAAACCCCAAGTGTGTTTCTACCCTGATGCCGTAAACTGACTGATGGACATTCTTCATGTTTTTGAGCAAGATAGCAGAATTCTCGACTTCCCGGTTTGGTCAGTATGTTAATCATCTAGGTCTTAAAAGAAAGAAATCCTTTCCAGAACTTCACATTGTTGAGCAGTAAAAACGTACATTAATTAAGACAAGTGAGGACCGCAGTGCTTTAGGTTTTCTGGGTTTCTTTTATGATCTCCTGGATGAGTTGTTTCTGGCTTCTTTTAGTTCTTTTGACACATCAGACACCATTAAGGAAGTCCATACCTATGTTATCTTATTTGTATTTGTTTTGTCTGTTGTATTTATTATCTATTGAAATTGTGTTTGTCTGTTGTTGTTTTTTTTCTTTTATTATATCATACCAATTTCATTTGTAAAACTCATATACACCAAGAGACCAAAGTGCTTCACATAATCCTAAGGTTCAGAACTATCAATCATAAAACAATAAAATCAATAATAAAATTGATTAAAAAAATTAATAAAAGAACAGTGAGAAAAAGTCAAATATCTCAGATTTTGGAAATGATTTTGTTTAATTTGTACAGAGGCCAATTCTAATCAGCGCGAATCTGTTGATGAGCAGTCACCATGGTAACTGTCGCTCTTTCCTACGTAACTACCGGAAACGCTGGGGGAGGAGTCCCGGAAGAGCGCAGCGTTCCTCCGTGGATGAATGAAACGGGCAGCGAGAGCTTCTCTCCTCTACGTTTCTGCGGGAGCTCTGGAGTCTTGGTCAAACGTCGCAGGTCAGCTTTTGCTTCGAGATTGAAGCTCGGCCCGGCGGTTGAGTTGTCTCAGCTTCCGGATACCCTGCGCCTTTACGCTGCTAGTCCCAGTTAGCCACGGCGGGCTAAAAATAAGCAGAGTCCTCTCCCACATGGTGTTAGCCCCGAGACACCCAGGGTAATAAACGTGCTGCGTGTGTGCTTAGGAGCTGTAGCCCGTAACTGATCATCTCTCCTGGTACTCTTCTGTCTCCCCTGTCCCCGTCTTCTTTTTCCAAGGTGTGGATGTTTGTTAGTGTAGCAAGAAACAGCAGCGAGTGTGCACGAAGCTCTGTGCGCATGTGTGAGCCATGTCCGTGTCGGTGATCATAAAGTGGGGAGGACAGGAGTACAGCATCAGTTCTCTCTCCGAGGAAGACACAGTGATGGACCTGAAGCAGTCCATCAAGAGCTTGACTGGGGTGTTACCAGAAAGACAGAAGCTGCTGGGACTCAAGATCAAAGGTGAGAAGCCATCAGTGATTAATCTGCCATTACTGTCTTGATGGGGGTCTAATCCTACTTTCTCTCTCTTTTTTTTTTTCATCGTTCTTTTCAGGTAAACCTGCAGAGGATGAGGTTAAGCTCGGGTCGTTAAAGCTCAAGCCTAACACCAAGATCATGATGATGGGTACCAGAGAAGAAAGCCTGGTAAGCAGAAGGCTGCGATGAGAGTATGAAGGACATCTTAATGAAATTTAATACTGATATACAGTTCCGTAAAAACATTGATCATCCCTAAGAACGCCTTTCATTTTGACCTTTAAATATTCACGTGTAATTAAGGATTCATTCTTTTTCTCAGAGTGGAATGATCCTACGGGTGGGCTGCGTATTATATAGCAGGTTTTAATATTATTACAATAATACTGGATGGAAAATTACTACTGCAAGACTTCAAATTCATCAAAATATTTTAAGAGGCCATTAGATATTTTGTTATAACTATTCAGAAACTACAACCAAGATGTTTTGTATTATTTTAATGTATATAATTTAGTATTACTTATTACTAAAAAGCAATTTTTCTACGATGCCAATGGTTTTTTCAGTTAATTCGTAATGTTGAGCGAGTAATGCTTAGCCAATACCATGCATCCTTAATTATTTCTGAATTTGATGTTGTGAATATCTTCAGATCACAAAAGGTCCGACTTGTATGTCGAACGTCAAGTATAGATTCTACGCCAGTCTAGTCCATAACCAGGTTGCACCATATTCATTTTGTAGCCATTAAGACCTTTGTTCACAGAAGCGAGTTTTAGCATTTATTTTTCTCTCGGAGAATAAGCAGTCGTGTACATCTTGATTATCTGACCTAAACCACCACTCTTGGATGAAAATATAATAATTAGGATGTGTAGAAATAACAAGCAAGTCACTACAAACACCATTCATATAGCAATGTTTACATTCTGACAGTCTGAGGGAATGTTGATAGGTCTGCGAATGTCCACCCGCCAAGGGCGCTTTGGAGAAAAGTTTTACAGCCAGAAAAGAAGAGTAATGAGCTGTTAGGCCTTATTCCACTCTGGTCGATTCAGGCTTTCAAATTGAATAGCTCTATTTAACTGTCTAGCATGCTAGAGGTAGCCCAATGATGTGGGATTTTGTTGCTGCCAAATTAACTGGTTAAAAACCATTTGTTTTCTGAACTTTATCTTAAATCAACAGCTATACAGTTTATATCTTGACAAAACTGTGCTTTCCATTATTTCTGGGTTTCAGAATAGCTAAAGCTATCAATATACTTCTGAAACTACTTCAACCATATCGAAAATATTTTATAGATTAAAACTAAATACATCACCAGAGTTATACTGGAAGTCTGTAGATTCTACGAAGTCTCTGTGACCTCTCAACTAGACATTCATAGATTTGTGTTTTAAGTAAAGAAAAGTCAAAATAAATTAAAACTCTCAACTCAATTTTTGTTTTTTTTGTAACCATGCTACTAAGGGAAAAATAGTTACAAAGTGATAAAGGTAAATACATTTCTGACTGGCTGTTTTTAGTCTTTTTCTTCACTGACTTGTCACACTTTTATCTTACAGGAAGACGTTTTAGCTCCTCCGCCAGACAACGACGACGTTGTAAATGATTTCGACATTGAGGAGGAGGTTGTAGAGGTGGAAAACAGGTAAGAAAAAAAAAAAAAAGGCCTTGAGTGTCGAGGGTTAATAAAATATGAGAACACGTTGAAAGAAGATATTTGTTTATCGCTTTTTATTTCCCGGGTGTTTAGAGAGGAGAATCTTGCTAAAATAACACGCAGAGTCAAAGACTACAAAGTCGAGGAACTGAACCCCCCCAGAGAAGGCAAGAGGCTACTGGTGTTGGATGTGGACTACACTCTGTTTGGTGAGTCAGAGATGAGATATCAGTGTGACCCATGTATCACATTTTTCACTTTTATTAAGGTTTCCTTGCAAAGTCTTATGCATATCAGCCCCCTAGGCAAAACATAAATCCTTGGCAACGCCATCTCATTATTTAAATATAGAAATCTTGTCTGCATTTAGATCACAAGTCATGTGCTGAAACGGGTCAGGAACTGATGCGACCATACCTCCACGAGTTCCTCACGTCGGCCTATGAAGACTATGACATTGTCATCTGGTGTACGTATCCTGGTTTAGTTATAGAGATTACAGTAGGGCATGAAACTGAAAAAATTACTCTGAAGACAAAACAAATCAAAACAGGTTTTTAGTACCATTGTTTGAATTAAAATATTACGAAAAAGTTAATTAACTTTAGTATTTCACATTCTTTATAATAATTATAAACAGAAAAAATAATGTTTAACACCTGATTAAGAATGATTTTTAATAAATAGTTTTAATCTGACAAATAAACCCGCTGAATTTGACTATAATGACTTAATATTGAGATCAGCTGGTCTAGAAAATTGACCAAATATTAGTTTTTGGTGCAATTTGATAAACTGAAAGACTGTTTTTTTATTGTTTGCCAACTTAAAAAAAAATATGAATTACTGGTGCTTTCCCTTTAAGTAATTAAATTCAAACAGTGAAAATCTTATGTAGATCTTTATATGCAGTGATGTTGTTACTTTGCAGGTATAAAAAAAAAAGACAACTCCCCAAATTCTCTATTTTTGCGATTAAATATTATATTACATCAAGACAATATAATCTTTTAATACAAAAGCTATCCTGTGTAACAGTATTTCCACGTACGGTCCCTCATTACTTGGTTAGGTCTACGTTGGCATTAAGCATCAGTGCACTGTAACATGGAGTTATGTTGAAGAAGAAAGATATTCAGATTTTGTGTTAATATTAAAATGTGATCATAAAGAGAGAAATAAACACTTGAAATATAGATGTGTGTGTGCAGTTTCAGTTTTGAAACAGATTTATTGAAATGAAATCTATTTTTTGAAATACTTTTTGGATTCATTTATGCATACAAATGCTTTTTTTTCCCTTCTCTTTAGCTGCAACAAGTATGAAATGGATAGAGGCCAAGATGAAAGCAAGTATTCCCTTTTTTTTGCTTCATAAACAAATTTCCTTTTGTTGCTTGCATGGAAATTTTTCATGAAATGTGCAAAATATCTACCACAATAAAGAGATTAAGAAATAAAATAAACACCAACATGAACATTTTCCTATCAAAAACAAACATGATGCATATTTTTCCTGGCTGCTCCTAATTTTGCTGGCATGATCTTGCCACAAAGTGGCAGTGTGGAACAACAAACTGCTTTGGGGGTAAATGTGCCAAGGCCATAGAAATACTGTATCTGTGTCTGTTTGTCTACACGTAGGAGTTGGGGGTGACGGACAACCCGAGCTACAAGATCACGTTCATGCTGGACAGCGCAGCCATGATCACAGTACACACACCGAAGAGAGGCGTGGTGGAGGTTGGTACATTGGTACTTCTGGTTCAATTTATTTTTCCCTCACAGTAGTGAGTACTGTGCTTTTACCTTAGACACACTATGTATCATGTCTTATGATTTAATAAAGTAGTGCATATTTGTGAAGACGGAGAATAAGAACACTTTTTAACAAATAATAATTTTAAAAGTAGTGTGTTTTTGTATTCAATCCCCCATGATATGTTCTGGCTTTTACTCTCGCGGTTGATGTCCTAATTTTTTCCCTAAATCGCCAAGTTTAAAACCAAAAAACATCTTGCGTCTTGATTTTCTGTTCTACATCTTAACTTTGTTTTTTTGTCTGTTATGATTTATGTTTCCTCCGTTGAGTGGGTTTGTCTTAAGTTTGTCTCAGCATCGTCATCATGAGGAAGTGTGTATTTCGCATGTTTGGCTTGACAAAAAGGATTTCAGTATTTTTTCCAATATCTCTTGTCAATAGCCATTAGTGGCAGAACACATTTGCAGCGTTTTTGCGTCCATCCATTATCCAACTCGCTTATCCTTGTTGGGTCGCGGGGGTCTGCTGGCGCTTATCTCCAGCTTACAATGGGCGAGAGTCAGGGGTACCAGACAAACGGGGACAAGCAACCATACATGCACACACTCCTACCTAAGGACAATGTACCAAATCAGCCTGACAGTCATGTTTGTAGACTATGGTCTTAAAACCACCGTCCGAAACCGTGCGAGAACCCATGCACGCCCAGGGGGGAAAATGGATACTCCATACTTCTTGCTGCAAGGCAACAGTGTCACCCATCTATATATATATTGTTTAAAAGGCTCTTTGTCAGAAAACTTCCTCCATGAGTTAATGGTAGGACGTGTTGTTAATAATCTGTTTAATCTAAATGTAAAGTCGCTGGATTCCAATGCCAACACATGAATATCCACAACTTACTACAGCGACGTCGTCTTTAAGTAACACATAGTTGTTATTCACCAAACACAGGGCCTTGGGTGACTTCTGCAGCAGTTGGCTAAGCTTGTGTGAAAGGAGCTGAATACAAGTTCATGCCATATTAGATTATTGTTTAAAAAAAAAAAAAAATAGGCCTTTTTTTCCTTCTAATTAAGTTATGCAATATGTTTTATACTTAAGGTTTATGAGGGGGTATTTTGTGACAGAATGACATGAAGTCAAAGTTAAGAGACGCTTTAAAAAAATGTGTTTTCCTTTTTAAACCGTTTGCCATTAAAACTCCACCGACTTCCTATTTTTTTCCAACTCCATCTTCAGGTGAAGCCTTTAGGTGTGATATGGGGGAAGTATGGAGAGTTTTACAACAGAAAGAACACCATCATGTTTGATGACATAGGCCGAAATTTCCTCATGAATCCCCAGAATGGATTAAAGGTAGGATGAGCTTTTTTTCTTTCCATGGTCCACGCATGCCGCCGTAACTTATTGTGTTGATGTTTTTTCTTTTTTTTTCTTTAGATCCGACCCTTCATGAAGGCCCATCTAAACAGGGAGAAGGACAGAGAGCTCTCTAAACTGGCTCAATACCTGAAGGAAATCGCAAAGCTCGATGACTTCAGTGGACTTAATCACAAACACTGGGAGAGGTAGGCTGGCAAAGGATAAAATGTCAACATTGCAATCAAACATGTAGTTTTACCTACGGACAACATGTGTTGAGACCGTGTGCAGGTTAGAGGTAGACCTTGAGCTCTTTCACATTTGGTTCCGTCTAAACCACAGACTCTTACGTTTTTGTGATCATTCAACACAAAGTAGATTATTGTTATGTTTGTTTTTTTTATTGTTGTGTTTAAACTTTTAGGGTATGCCAATACCAGTTTGGCACATCTAGAGTCGTTCAGCAGATTCTCAATCGGATTTAGACCTACACTTTAACCGGGCTGTTGTAGCAAACATTAACTTGTATGATCCTTACCTTTCTGTTGTAGCTCTAACTTTATGTGAAAGGTTGTTGTTTACTTGGAAGGAGAACCTCAACCTCAATCTTAAGTCTTTTACAGTCTCTAATAGTTTTTGTATATGAATATATTTGGCAATATCCATCATCCCACCAGCTTCGACCAACTTTTTCTCCTGCTGACAAGTGGCATCCCCACAATAAAATGGTTTACCAGCATGTTTGTGGGTGCGGGAATGCTGTTAGTTTTGTACAACATTCAGGGCTTGTTACAAAGGTCTATTTACTTCTTATTTAACCAAAGCAGCATCCTCAACTTTGTATTGTTGTACCACCTTCATGCATTGTGACAGACTGGAAAGGGCGCTTAATTTAGCTGTCCTGTCTTTAAATAACAGTATTCTTTCATAGAAGTTAAATCTGAGAAGTACATTAACAAAAAAAAATGTTTCTTCACACTAAAGCTGCGGTTCTTTGCAGCTTCTCCAAGAGTCATCATGGGCCTCTTGGCTGCTTTTCTGTTCTAAGCTTTGCATGTTCTGCTGAGGCTCAACCCTGATTTTATATTACAGTGGTCTGATAACGTCTGTTCAGTCTGATCTTGCTTGAAACCTGTATGCACTGTTATCCTTGACTTGCTGTGTTGGTTTCATGGGGCTGTTTGGACTAAGAGCTTCTGGGGCCTTTACATAAAAGCTGGATAAACACTGGGATTATATTACACGATGATGAATACTAGTGTAAGTAATATCTAAAGATATGTTTCACTGGATTTTATTTTGAGTTATGCTTCTTTTGGTAAACTGTAATATTTGAGTATCGTATGAGTGTAATCGTATTTGTGTTTTTTTTTTTTTTTTGTAGGTACTTATCAAAGAGGCAGCAACAGTGAGGAAACATTCAACTACTTACCAACACTTGGGCCAGAACCAACAACAACTTCATGCTTTAGTTAACCCAACAGACACACACACACATATTTGAGGTCTCTCCAACCAACCCAGACCACTAATTAACCTGTAGCTTTGCGGACACCAACACTGTTGTCAGAACTGATGCGCCCTTCCCCCCTTTATATGATTTCATGGTGTCTCCTTAGTCTGAACATTTTCTTCCTGAAGATTTTCTTTACATTTATTGCTATGAAATGTCAAAAACTCATGACGGACAGATACTTACTTAAACTCAAATCCACAGTGTTCTACAGGTTTTAGCAATTATTTACATCTGCTTTGTCCCATAAATGTAGGACACTAAGGAATCTGTTACAGTCCATCACATCTCTTTATCATTCCAAGGAAGGCATTCTGGTTCAGGAAGCTGAAACGGTGCCGTTCATAAAACGTATCAAGGTGTTTTCAGGGTTAATGATGTATGTTGCATATCTAAGGAAACTGTTATGTGCAAGTTGTGAAAAAAGAGCTTTGATTTGTACATGTTTTCTTGAGAGCAGTGGTCAAAATCAAAAGCAGATTTAATCACTCTTTATACAACAATATGCAATAACTACTGAAACTACTGTGAGATACACATGTATTAACATACAGACTTGAAACTGGTTACATTACTGTCATTTCAATGGACCTCGTATGTTTTCTATGGTCGTATTCATGAGTTTAGTGCGCGGCGCTACTCAAGTCTCCCTGGCTGGCCCAAAAATGTTTTGTACCGTTTTTTTTTTTTTTGCTTAGCAGGAAATTTGTTCATGCTGAGGTTCAATCGGTTATTCGAATTGAAGGGTCAGTTCATTTTTCTTGTTTTGTTTTTAGTCTCTTTGAAGTGTTTACCTGACAGTGTAAGTCTGGTTTAGACTGTTTCAGTCGTTCAAAGTTCATCTTAAATTATGGATGAAGTTGTAGTTTATTATTTCATGACATTGTGTCAAAGTCTGCTTTCCTGTAAATTTAACGATAAAAGCGTTTTTGTACCAAGCTTGTGTCTGTCGTTTATCCTCTAACCCTTTAAAATGAGTCATTTAAGCGTCATTAGCTTCTTATGTTTTCCTCCAACACCGTCTGACATACCATTGAAATAATGTTCAGTTCTATGATGGTGTGCTGAGCAGGTCCTGCTACAGTGAAGGATCCCCAAACCATGACACTTCCACCTCTATGTTCTACAGTTTGTCTGTTTTTTTTAAATGCTATCCTTAAAAAGTAATATTTTCCTCTTTGCCCACCTCCAAATAAAGCAGCCTCTCTCATGTTATACGCACAAAAACCTTTTAGGTCATGCGATTAAAATAAAGCATCTTACATTAAACTTGCTCTGACTGCAATCCGACATATTAGCTGTTGTTTTTAAATTTTTCCAGTTGTGGATAGTTTTTCTATACAATGAAATCATAAATCAAAGACGCACACACGATATTGAGATGCTTGATTTTATTACGAAAGTTAAAAAAGGTAAAAAAAACAAACAAAAAAAACATTTGACTTTGTTCAAAAAAACAAATGTTTTCATCCCCTTTAAAGTTGTGAAAGTGACTTA
>JAVLVB010000635.1:1334571-1350191 GCA_032876305.1 Orestias chungarensis
GGGGGGGGGGGGGGGGCAACATTTACCTTTTATTTTTTTTATTCTCTAGAGGATAGATTAAGTCTCTTACTTGTATTCACTCCAGTGGCTCCACGGTCCCTGAGAAAATTTATCTTGAGCTCTCACGCAGAAAACATATTTCTTAAATTTGATATTGATACCATAAAACGTCATTTCTTCAGTTAATTCTTTCTGTTTAAAAAAAAATCGAGAAACCAAATTAAACACAAAGTGATTTGGCCAAATGAGAATCCTAGACTTGTTTAGAGTGTTACTTACTAATAGGAACTTTCCGTTGTTACAAGATTGTCCACTCTTGACAACCTTGACTTCGAAGTGGAGGCGGTAGAAGGTGCATGGCTTTTCCCAGCTCTCTGGGTAGTCCCAGTGAAACATTGGGCCACAACTGATGTTCAGGTTGGGGAGCTTTTCTGGTCGTACTAGAATATGGAGAGAAAAAGTCAAGAAAAGTTAGTAAATCTCAGAATATGAAGTCAGAATGCAAAGTTAAAAGCATTCTACAGTACATCGTCCACATCACGCACTGGTATTTGTATAAAATGACTCACCGATCTCCATCAGGTAGAATGACTTCGCGTAGACCTCCAGACGAGAGTAGCTGTGCATGTAAACGGTGAGTTGGATGGGATGTTTTTCCTCTTTGTAAGGACAGTTCACATCCTCACACTGAACTCCCGATCCATTGGCATCCACCACACAGGAAATCTTGTCCAGGTTGCTGAATACAAGACAAACGGGTTGATGAAAGAAAACGGACAATACACCTTTATGGAAGTATTGCAACCAGTTTCTTTAGAGAGATACTCAGGCTCTCAGTTTAAATGAGTGGGGGACCGATTCAGAGATACTTCTATCCTTACCGGTTTGCCTTTACCAGGAGTACGGCCGCATGGGATCTGTGCGGCGTTTTCTTCCAGGTGCAGTGGAAGGAGCCTTTGTAGTTAATTGCAGTGCACTGGATGTGGCCTGCAGGAATAGTAAAAAAAACGTAATGGATTTCTTTTAATTGGTTTTCTATGCACTATTACTCACATTGCACTCTACAGGTCACATTTATACACTAACACACAAATCAGTGGGTAGGTAATTTTGCAACCCGATAACAGTGTGACATGTGACTTAGGCAAACGGGAATAACACTCAGATTGCTAGATACTACTATTCATACAGCTTTAGATCTGCCACATCTCAGCGAGAGGGTATATCTTTGATTTTACGCCGTTCCCATGCCAGGGCAGATTTTCTTTAAGTACATAAGTTTTCTCCCTCAATAGCCCAGAAACATGCATGTCAGGTTAACAGGGATTCTATCTATTCTATCACACCTGAGTCTTTAGGAAAATCCCTGTTTATCTCAGTGACAGAGGAAGAGAAAGCCTAAGTACCACATAATAAACCAACCTGTCTATCTGAAAGTATAATAAATCATTACCTTAATATGATTAACTAGACATTTTGCTTGAATTAACTGATCTGTAGAATATAGAAATCACTAAAATAGAAACTTTCATCTTTGACACCCTTTACTTCTATTATTATGGGATAGGTTACAAGGCCTTGCAGGACACAGCAGGGAATCTTTCTTGCCAAAATTACGCGCACATCAGCAACTAAGCCAAAAGAAAATCCCGAACAAAATCTGGAGAATTGTCTTCCTTATTTGCTACAGCTTTGATCAGAGTTCAGGATTTAAAAATAAGAAATAGACTTCATCGATAGGAGAGTTCCAAGGCTAAAATGATGAACGACGCCTGTCCTACTGACCCCCAAGGAGGTTTTGCAGTGCACCAATCAGTCATACTGTGGCAGGACTACAAAAAACTGCTGTTACCCTCTGGTGGGCTGAATTCAAGCTGTTAAAAATTCCTCCACAGGGGTGTAAAAGATTAACTTCTAGTCATTACAAACACTTTATGGTAACTCTGTCTGCAAAGTGGGGTAGAGTTAATGCATCTATGAGATAATGACATTGTTTTATAATCATTTGAAAACATTTTCTTTTCTAAATATTTAGTCAAATGTTAAACTTGAGTTTGGGTTAAACAATTTTAATGTATGGAGGACTTCATGTTTTTTTAATTTATTTATAGATTGTTATTTAGTTTTCCCTCATCAACAACTTATCTCTCACTCAGATCAGCAAAATCTGACCCCTTTTTTTACCAGTTCTCCTGAAACCCCTAACATTGATCTCATCCCATCCATCCCTCCATCTTTCTCATCTCACCTTCTTCGGGGGATTTCTCCTCCAGTATGACAGTCCTGTTGTCTGGATCCAGCTGGACCAGGATCAATGTGTGGTTCAGGTATTCTCCATTTGAACGGAGGTGGCAGGAGTAGTTTCCGGCTTTCATCTCTTTAACCAGAACCGTGATCTGGTTCCCCTGCAGAACTGGTGTCATTTCCTCCCCTGAGAAATGTAGGTGTTTTAGCATCAGTGATATATCTCTCAATTAAGTTTTGAAACAGTAGAAGTATAGGTTATCATTTAGATTTTAAGATCACACCCTGAATTTCCGACACAAAGGCTTTTGGCAGTGAAAGTGTTCCACAAATAGGACTCGTAAAAGAATAAAAAATATTTGTTTTATTTTATTACCATTTTTCATCCAAAACACATCATGGCCCTGATAGGCGTCTCCACATGTCAGGGGAACTTCCACGATGCTGCCGTGAGCATGAGGCACTCGGACCACCACAGCTAGAGGGATCATAAAAAGAAATGAGATTAGTTAATATTTAACGCGACGGTAGACTAAAAAAAAGAAAACCAAAAACAGAAAAGAAACAAACCGTTGTCCATTAGAATCTGGATGTTATGCTGGTGGACGTTCGAGTTGGCAAAGCACTGACCAACGCACAAGACAAAAAGGAGCAACGACTGCATCTATAAGAGACAGAAAAACGTTAGAGAGGATCAGCTGATCTGAGGTATGTGAGGTGGTTAAACTTGATCGGCAATATTTTAAACTTTAAAAATAAGCTACAAATCGCATATATTTACCAATTAAAGAGACAAAAACTAAGCTTTGAATAAACCAATGACAGCAGCAGCAGTATGTACAACATTTAAAAATGAGAATATTGATATTTAATTAGTAATATTTAAATGAAATCAACAGCCTGTACTGTACTTTTAGGAAAATCATGATAAAAATATATTGATGTTTAATGATGATATAGTTTACTTTACCTCGAGTCTGTTGTTCAATTCAAAAATGTTGAAGTAGATCATAGAAAGAGTTTCTCTGGTATGTATGACCTTAGCACAGCCGCTCCAGTATTTATGCAGCACAGAAGCAGAAGACCAAAAAAACCCTGGAGTGTGTGTGTGTGTGTTTGTGTGTGTGTATGTGTGTGTGTGAGTGACTCTGAGTGTCTGTGGAGAGGGAGGGTTAGATTCTCACAGCACTTTACGCAGTCAAATCAAAAAAGCAGATCCAAACGGTTGTTCGTACTTCATTGATCAGCAGCAACGGTTTGACATTTGACGTGTGGCCGGTTTCATTTGTAAGCTCAATTAGCTCGCAAGCCACGGGGAAGGTGCCAAGTGTTTACGACAAGGGACCCGTTCGTGTTCCCCATGAAGCTGCATGTTTTATTAGGCATCCACACTGACCACAGCAGCAGAAGTGAGGGCACAACAAGATATAGCTGTCGAAAGGGAACTCACAACATTTCATTGATTGAAGGCACAGAACCACAACAACGAGAATTCTTAGGAACAAAAACAATGTTTGAGTTACGAAATGCTGCTATGGGTCCTCTTAGTAGTAAAAAAAGAAAAATCACAACCAGAAGCCATCTGATTCGATTTGAAAAAAAAAAAAAGAAACGATGAAAGAAAAATAATAGGAGTTTATAATAATTGAACATGAGAAGGGGCTTTTCTTAATTGCAGCCCAGCCTGCCATGTGACCACTAACATTTAGTCAGCATTTTTTAGTAATGGGACCGCTTCTTATAAATAAACCTTCAACTTAGATTTTGAGGTTTCCTCTAAATCTGTGAGTGTGAAAAAAAAAGGAGTAGGAAGACAAGCTGGTTCTGTAGTCACAAGATAAATCATCTCTAAACTCTCACTTTCTCTTAATTTCTTGCAGCGAAAGGAATTGCCAAAACCTCTTGACTCAGAGGTGCCGTTTCAAATACGGGACAAAATTGAGAGGAACAATTTACTAAAGGAAGAGAGAGAACGTTTCTTTTTTTTGAAGGAAAACATTTTTCAAGTTAGACATCTTTATCTTGAAGTGTAGATTACTGTTCTGCTAGAATACCTAGTCGTGCCCAAGTTTTAAACATCCGACCCACAGATTAAATTAAACTTGTTAGGATGTCAAAAACAAAACAAAACAAAAACACCAAAATGGGCTGCATCACAACAAGTGATATTTTAAAGCTCAGCAATCAATAAAAAGCTTGTTCCGTCCTGGATTCTTAATAAAATTAAGACTTACAGACAGTCATGTGCTTCCACTTAATTAGTCAGAGGTTTTATTCGAACCACTGTAATACTTACCACTACAGGAGAGTCTTTCTGCCTCTAGTCGTCTGCAAGAATGGCACTTGGTGAAGAAAGTTGTATATGAGTAATAACACATTTATATTTACATTTGGGGTCAATATAAAAAATTTTTTTTTTTTTTCATTTAATGGGATAAACACAAATACAAAAAAATGTTTTTGGAGTATTTTATGTGATTGTAATCAAGGTTTGGCATAATAAAGTTGCATTAATATTGTATTATAACCTTCAGAAATAAAATAGTCTATCTGGATTTCTCCAACTTGAGTCCAAAGGAGCTGCGTTTGTCCAACATAATGAATAATAACTGGACCTCTACAGAACTGGATGATGTGAAAAGGTAACCATTTGATTCAAGTGTGTTAAAGCAGGGACCTTCGTACACGTTTCGAGTAGGCATGTGTTACGTGGTATGTCCTCATCTATTCTTTTACATAAGACACTTAATCGTTAAATCACACATCGTTTAATGAGTGGGTCAACACAGATTAGTAATTGAACAACTGTTGACTAGCTGATGATAGCTGTACCTATTGTAGGAAAAATATCTTGGTTTTTGGCATGTTTTTACTTCAGTCTCTTTAACTCTTCAGTCTAGGCAGTTATTTGACACAATTTTCTTCAAACCTTATCTAGGCTTATCCAGAACTTTAGATGCATCTTTGGACTTCTGAAAAATACAACCTGTATTCATTTTTAAAGTTTATACCAGATACAAATGCAAGTTTGTTTGTCTTTTCATAATCGTATAGATCTTTACCCACTTTGACTAAAACCTCCCTTCTATCTAAATAAAAGAAATACCACAGCATGATGCTGCCATCACCATGTTGCCTTGTGAGTAGGATGTTCCTCTGTTGATGTGCAGTGCCAGAATACCATACCACACGAAAGGCATTTCCAACTTCATGTTTGCTTTCATCACATCGCCTCGAAAGGTTTGGCAGATTTTAGCCAGCTTGATGTTTTCTCTCGCAACCTAGAAAATTATAGAATATAACAAGTATTCATAGTTCTCCAGTGTTGGTTCTGGGTTGATTCAGGTCAGAAAAGTACTCATCTTGACAGATAGTTTTAGATAAACATACAGGTTTCTGCAACAAATCTCAAATTATGCACTCTCAGCTGTGCCGTAGCACGTATGTAACACTCTATATTATTATACCCATCTCCTGTCTGATACCTTTGGACTAATGTACAACTATGATCATTAGTCCTTCAGTTACAGGATCCCAAGCAACAAATGTTTTTGTATTGTTTTCTTTATAAGTTTAGCAGTTTACGGGGTTAAAGTGAATTTTGCATGACTATTAACTGACATTACAACATAAATGTGTTCAATAATATTTTAATTGATTTGTGCCATGTGGTAAATGTCTTTGTTACGAGAAATGTATTTGTGTTCTAATACAAATTTACAGTAACAAAAACCCCAATAAAGAAAGAAAACATTAAAGAAAGAATATAAACACTCAATATTAATTAAAAAGATTCTAATTTTATTCAAAATATGCAACTGTGTTTCTGAGGTTCATCCTTTTTTTGCTCATGAACAAGAGTCATAGTGGCCTGGGCGCGCGAGCCTCCACACACACATATATACACACACACAAACACACAGCCAAACATGAAACAACTTACTGTTTTCTAAATGATAAATTTGATTGTATGGTGAATCAGTGAAGTGTGGAATCCAGCAGCAGCTGCAGACGTAGTTCTAACCTGCCAGCTCTTTACAATTTAAAGATTAAATCTCTGAGCCAACTCACTTGTCGCAGTTGTTCACTTTCCGACACACCCTGATTAGATGTAATCCCCATTAGTTGCTAAAATACTTTTGGATTTTGATTGTTGAATTGTCCCATTTTGTATAAGCTGTCTAAAGTGATAAAATAAGTTGCGAAAATAATTTTTTTTAACACTGAAGCCTGAAAGACAAGAGTTCATTGAGCATAACTTGAACATGGAGACGTACAGACCTCTCAGCCGCAAAGCAAATTTTTTGACCATCTCACAAAGTTCTCTTTTTGTAGTTTGGTTTCCATAGGAACAGTTAAAAAGGTTTAAAAAAAAAGAGCCAAAATTTCAATCTGTAAAACCTACATAAGGAGTCTTTTATTTCCATAGAGTCTTTACGCTCCTCTGCCTTATCATAGCCCTTCTCAGCAAAAAACAACAACTGAAGAGCACAGAAAAGGAGAGGAATGGCCTTGGATTCAGCTTTGTCCCTTATTGTCCTCATTGGTTTACACGACCAGGGCCTGACTTCAATTAATTCTCCACCGGCGTGGGCTCCTGAGGCAGAGCAGACATTCCTTCCACCGCTGCTGAAGCACAGGCCTCTGCTGTGTGTCCGGGAGGTGCAACAGGCTCTGGCGGAGGCCGCTGGCTTAGTATCACCTGAACTACATAGTCTCTGGAAATGTTGAGTTGGTCCAAGCGCAGCCTGTCTGTCAGCGGGCGACCTGAGAAAAACCAGCGCTGGGTCGAGGCCGGAACACCCTCCTGGTTTTGCAGGCGGCGCTTCATCATGCCCACAGTGTCGGTGGAGCGGACCGCCAGCCGCAAATCGTGGCCCGTGGAGAGCCGCAGCCGCAGCTGGCACTCGCCCCCCGAGATGGGCTCGTTGGAACTGCCCGTGGACGGGTCTGCTGTCACGGAGTCTGGATCCGATCCGTCGGGCTCGTCGGAGCGCTCTTCGATCATGTTGATGGGAGGGGAGAGGCAGTACACTGGCAGCTGGTAGCGATTTCCCAGCTCGTCGTAACATTCGGTCAGAGCGCCTGGAGGGAAAAGTACAGGCAAAACAAAAGTGGATAAAATATGTGTTGGGATTTCTGTTTGCTAGGTACTTACAAAGACTTCAGCCTTTGCTAAACTATTTATGCAACTTTTCCTCATTTTCTTTCACATTACGGCTCAGGCTCGGTCTGAATGGAGAGCATCTGAACTGCTGTTTTCTAATCTCAGATTCCATTTTTCTCTTAAACCTGACCGGCTACTATGTCACTACTGTGGAAAAGCATCCCCACTGCCTCATGTTGCCATCACCATGTTTATATAGGAGGGTATATTAAGGGTGATGTGCAAAAATGTGCATATATGCCCATAATGGCACTTTTTTCTTATCCTACCTTGTTCCACATGTTAACTATGTTCCCTACATTGCATGTGGCAAAAGGCAGTTCAGTGTCACCGTATAGGGCGTGTTGGTTAATCAAATAAAATCTCGATAACCCACAATGAAGTAAACACTAAAGAGCTGATGTTTTATGGAGGCAATCATTTGCTAAATTTATCACCACATCTAAGTTTTATAAGCACTAAAGCCGACAACTCACAACTTACAGTAACTTACTTCACAACAGCAATACAAACATTAACTGAATGAAAGAAGGTTTTATATTTAACGGGATGAGCTTCCAATCCAAAGCTGATAAACTGAATGGAGCCCTACTTACTTTTACCATTACTTATTTGTTTTCCTAACTAACAGATGTTTGTGTGTGTGTGTTTTTTCTTTACAATAGAAATAAAAATATGGGCCTTGTTTTGTAATTAACCCCCTATGTTGTTTCTTCTAACTACCGTCTTTACGGCAATCCAAAACGAAAAGCATGTTTTCCATTTAACAAAGCTTACAATTTCCATTGTTTTTAAGACAGAATAGGGAAATGAGAGTCAAGCTCAAACTGGAAAGCCAAGACGGGAAGAAGCGGAGTGAGAGCAGAGAAACGCACTGTGTTGGATGTATCAAGCATTATGTCACCAGGGAGAATAAGACAAAGAGTGGATGTCTGCTTAATCATACGGGAGACCCCCATCCTCAGGGGGATTTCAGGCAGATGGGTCCAGCAAACAATGTGGCTACTTCTATTAACCAATGAAACACACTCATTCTGTTATAGCATTGATTAGGCTTAAATTCTATTGGGTTAAAAAAAAAAAAAAGTACATAGGAGACACAATCAGTCACATCTTCTGTCCTATTTTGACATCTAATAAGATATCATCACTTTTTACGTTTTGGAAAGTCACCCCGATGCTAATGTTTTTCATGACCTATGAACCACCACGAGGGAGAAATTGAGTTCTGTGGTAACTGAAACTGAGCCAAGAAGCCCACAGGATGTTGCTCTCAGTTGTCTAGAGGGCGTCAGGGAGAGGACCATCAGAGTAAGATCAGGACTTACATCGGAATGTTTGACCAACTCAATGTAGGAGGGAAGCGCAGCTCAACTATGAGCAACTACAGCCCACCTGAAACCAGCACTCATCAGCGCCAGGTATCAGCCACCATTATGTAAAAAAACAAAAACATTGTGTTCTCTCTATCCTTTAAGAAACATAACTGTATGGAAACAGATGTTCTCCATAATTAATTTTCCTCATACTAAACCAGACCTGCAAAGCACTGGAAGCCAACAGTCAAGTTTTTGTTGTTGTTGTGCAAACAAGATGTTTCCATTGTGTAGTAGAGTTTAACTTGGCACAGCTCGGCACCCACATCATTTTCCACTGCGTACGGAACAACTTCAACCTGTGCAGCGTCCGATGTTTACCGTGGTGCTGTGCAACTTCCCTGAATCTGTTCTTGTTTATTTTATTACATTGTCTGGGAGGATGTTTGAAATTCAAAGTGACATGTCCAAAAAAAGTAAAGATAAAAATAAAGAAGCAACTGTTTTAATAGGTTCATAAAACGTGGAAATGTTCTGGTTCGCTGCCCATGCACATATGTATTGGTTCTTCATCTCCACACTTGGTGGTTCGAAGTGTACCGATGTCATCGCTTTGCCCCAGATGAACTCATTTGGAAGTTTGGCTGCGGCGTGACAATAAAAGGACGATGTTTAAACATCAGTAATGTGGTGCTAACCACAAAGGGAACAAATACCAATCTGAATGACACACATGGACTTGTTATGTATGATTAGTCACTTTGCTTAAGAAGACTAAAACAACTTCCTCTATTAAGAACAGAAGTGCCATTAATGAATAATGTCTAAGAAATCCCTTGATTTTCCTCGCAGATCCTAACTGTACCTAACATCCGCTTGACAATTAAAAGTAGTATAAATGTGTAATATGTTCTGAAATTGCCAAATCAGTTAAGTACACAGACTGTATATCTTTTTTGTTACGTTTTTAAGGTCTACTGAGTAACCTTTTTTTCATAAGAGAGACAAACAAAAGAAGGAGATGAATGACCAAAACAAAAGCACGTGTTTCCACGGAAGGATTTTGCAAGAGCCCCCCTAAATGTTTCAAAGAACCGTAATTGAACTTTAACAGAATATTTTCAAATGTTTTTCAACTCTTTTTTTTTTTTAACAGAGTGATTTAGTTAGATGAAACTTATAAATAAATTCAAAATATTAACCGACAGGCATATGAGTTAATTGTTATTAATTATTGAAACAAATCCGCTTTTAAATGTTAAAACAATACAATGACATTTCCCACTGATCTCAGTTGTCACCGTTAAAGGAAATCTGAGAATAATTGGGATGTCTTAAAGCTTTCTTATGTTTTTTAATCATTCTTGAAAAATTAGAAATGGTGTTTGACAAGTTTTCAAGGCAGATAGGAAATGCTGTGTGAAAATTTCTGATTCTTTAGAAACATGTTATAAAATACCAGACGTAGAAGTTAGTAAAGAAAAGCAAGTGTGAAAAAAATAAATACAAACATATAGATAAAAAAAACATTCTTTGTAAAACTGATTTGGCTAAGAGATAAATTATAAGGTTTTTAATCAGGTCCTTGTTTGTTGTTTTAATTTTGTTAAGCAAACATTAAAACATTCTTCTTATCTTGTAACTCAGCAATTGTACTGTGACTAATCAGTTCTATAAGATGTTCAGCTATGCTTTGACCTGGTGAACAAAAAAAAAAACTGTTAAAAACACTCAACGTTGAACTAGTCCAGCATGAAAATGTTAATATCACAACGTGAAGAAGTAATGTCGCACCTCAAGTGTTTTGAGAAAAAGACTGTTGGGACAGAAACTGAGCGGCATTCGATGAAGTGCGCGCAGCCTGTTTTCTGTGTTGCTCGGTGCGACATCTGCAACTTTTGAACGGTGGAAACTTGCCTGGTGCCTGAGGTCACAACAAACGGGGCTAGAACTCCAAAACTGACCTATGATACTTCTGGGGAAGCTCTGAAAAGATGTTTTAGCACACAATACTCAAGAGTTTAAACAAAATGTTGGAGGTATAGTAGAGGAATATCCAAAAATTGAAAGCCTGTACCACTGTATACTTTCTGCAGTTGAATGTAGATAAGGGGTTATAAAGTGAAGAAAGATGTGTAGCCAGAGTTGTTCATCGGTAACTGAACTCTCTGTGGGAGCTCCAGAGGAGGAACTGTGACCTACAAGTTATTGCTTTATCGAAAAGCGGTAAAAAACAAAGCCGTAAATACACATGTAGTGGATCCATTTAAGAATGGGTTGATATATGTAAGGGACGTTCATACGGTCCCTTTGATATTAAGCTTGGTAAAAAAATAAAATAAAATAAAAACTTTTTTATTTTTATTTGTGTTGGTTACAAGGTCAAATTTATGCCGCCCTTCATGAATTTCTGAACAGTAACAGTAGAAGGAAGATACAAGCAGTAACTGCAATCAAGATAATGGATTTTTGTGTTTTTAAAACAGCTGCTGTGTGTTCCACATGCTTCTATGTTTAGTGGTTGGACAGATTCAGCACTGTAGGCTGATAAGCAATTAAAAAACGCTCTAGTGGTGTGTAAATATTTTATTTGTATAAAGAAAACTAGTGTAAGATCTATATCCCTTTATCCCTTTATTCTTTCAGACAAGCACATAAAAAAAAGAAAGTTAAATATCCACGTCAGAAGAAAAACAGGATTTAAAAGCAGCAAAAGAAGTGCATTTATGAAAAGTAAACTACAGCCGGAATAGTAAAAACACTACATTGATTAGTTTTTAGCCATCAACTTCTGTGATCTCTTGTTCAATGAGACAAAAAAGGGCCTTAAAGTTCCAAAAAAAGAAGTGGTTCCTAATCTCCCTGGTTCTTGGATTGAGTCAAACAATGATGTCAGGTCCAGGGAATTTACAGCTGCAGCACATGCAAGATCTGGTCTGACCTCCCAACCAACAAAGAGGAACAGAGTAAGAGAAAATACTGTGTTAACAATAAGAAAATGAAAACACTATGGATGTCTGATACCCATTTTAGATTTAAATAAAGGTGTTTCACATAAATATTAGCTTATGCTGAGCTAATCGCCAAATGTTAACAACAGCAACAGTAGACGTGGGGCCCTAAAGATGGTCTAGCACATATTAATTAAAAACAACCCGAAGAACAAGTACTTTTTAAACATCTGAATATGAACAAACTCGATATTATGGTTAAAAACAGATCTTTTACCATTTAATTCCTTCAATCAAAACAAACCAGTCCAACCTTTGACATAATTAATATATATTTTTCGGTTTCTGGACACACGTTGTCTCTCTGTCCCACTCAGACATATTCACACCTCACTTATTCTGAAAGAAGATATGTGAAATCCAGCAAGGTTACACTGGAAAAACGTTACATCATTCGATTCCCACAACAGAAACAGGATCTGACCAAGGAAAAAAAAAAAAGGAGACAATCTCTTTCCTCAAATGAGGAAATATGACTCATAATGTTATATGCATAAGGAATATTGTTGATGATGCGCACACAGACTGTTTACTTCTGAAGATAAGAAGTATTGACAGTGTTTTATTTATTCAACCTGAGCCAACTTCTGTTTTTGTGGATGAACGCTTAAATACTTCGCTATGAAAATCAAAACCTGAACTGAAACTTCAACCTGTCCTTCCCATTTTACACCCCCCCCCAACAACCTGAAAATTCACCCACATCCTCCGTACCAGACTGTAGCCATTATTAACCATGCATATGTTGAATAAAACACAAGTAGGAAAAAGAGGCTAGGAACATCACACATGGTTTACTAAAAAACTGGAATAAGGACAAATAATTAAAATTTAAGAGTTTTGTACTCTAGCAGTGAAAAGGATAGTTTCCTTAGTGTTGTGGTCTTAGCTGATTTGCGTATTAGTGAGAGGCTGCTTGAACTAAACCCGTAGCATTCAGCAACACAATGCAGTAAACTGGTATACAGTGGTTACTGGGTAGGAGGTGGGGTAAACCTTAGACAGGTCACTGGTCCGTCCCAGGGCTCCAGAAAGACACACAGACCAAACCTCGCACACATACTCCCACCTAGGGGCAATTAAAGGAACCCGATTAACAAGTAAAGTTTTTGGACGGTGGGAGGAAGCCAGAGTTCCCAGAAAGAGCCCAGATTTGCACTGGGAGACTATGCAGAAAGACCCTCTGAACGCGGTGATACCATGCAAAATAATACATTTAACTATGATATGTCATTGTATTTAGATTAGGAAAGTAAGTAAGTGAATGTTCTTTATATAGCATTGTTCTCAGAGAACCTCATCAGGGAGACTTACAGCTTTTTAGATGCTTGTTTAAAATAATATCTTAAGTCGTCTCCAATGATAACAAATATAGTGGAAGTTCATTCCACAGTTTTTTGTTCCACAGCTGGAAAGGATCCGTCTTCTTTGGTCCTAAAGCAAGTCAGTAGATCTCAGACTATGAGCAGAAAATAGGATTATTTAAATCACAGATGCAAATAGGGGGCTCTACCATCCAAAACCACAATTTTTACATTTGTAGATAATGCTACAAGAAAACCAGTAAAGCGTTTTAACATAGGGGGTAACGTGGGCTCTTTTGTTATTGCACGGCAGCATCCTCCTTTATTGTTTATAGACGGGTGAACACGCCATCGCAGTAGCCTAAATGTGAGGAAACTAAAGCATGGATCAGCATCTCAAGCTTCATTTCGGAGACGATTGTTTGGAGTTTATCAATGTTGCGCAGCTGGAATAAGTTTAGAAGTTGTTTGGTATGTTTCTAGGGATATAATTATCTGGGGCGATAATATGAGTCTCCTTTAGATTTGAGGTTAGTTTTAGACTATTATTAAACACTGATTAAAGTATATGCACAAAACTATCACTTGTAAGTTAGTTCTCTAAATTGCCCCAAGGTATGAATATGTGTTGCCCTTTAATAGATTAGCGACCTCTCCGGGGCGCATCCCACAGCTTAATGACAGCGGTTTCCTATTAAATGTGCAGAATTTCTTAGTCACATTTAAAGCTAAGCTTAAAAGGATGGCACCAGGCGTCCATAATCTAAAGAAAATTTGCATTAAGCTTCTGTAACTCCTTCAGCTTTTGCAATACTGTTACATTTAGAATAAAATCAGAAAGTATATGGTTAGAACTGCCTAAGATGAGCATTTGCATTCACTGTAGCTCTGCTACAGGGAGATGTTCAATATGAACCAAGCGCCTTTTCACACCCTGCTGCCTTCAATTCCCTTGCTCTCCATACATGCATATATTAAATGTTGATGTCATTAATGTTGTTTTTCCAAAGCAAAGCAGGGCTGGCCTCCGCTTTCTGTACACATTTGTATTTGACTCGACACTAATTCGGGATTTCAGGTCAACAGTAGTAGTGAATAGTAACTGGTAGTAAATATATAAACTAGAAACCCAATCAGCTACATGGACTTTCCAACACTATCCAGAACTGCTCAATTCAATCAGATATTTCCAACAGGTATATTTTTTTTATAATTTACTATAGACATAAATGCTTGCAATAGATTTCTGCCAAAGTTTCCTTCTAAAAACGTTGTTGGAACGGATAGTAATAATAAGATGTACAAATTAAATTAAATTAAAATGGACACAAAATGTTACTGTTCCGACAATGAAATATACAACAGCCATAAATCAAACAAGGACAGGTGTGAAAAGAGCCCCATAGAGGGCTCTACGCAGAAAATAACAGGAAGTTACGATGCTTTTAACATGACCCTGATAGCAGCTGTTGGCGATAGTCCTGAGGTGTGTTATTTTAATATATAGTCACCTTATTCAATTTAGTCTTACTCCCATAAGGCTAAAAATAAAGCTAATTATATTTGTATATTTATACATTTAGTGGCACATGCACGTTTTCCATAAAAATGGTCACAAAGATTAATTAAAAAAATTTAAACTTAATCAAAGATACTGAATTATTTAAAGGTGTATATTGTCTGTTTGAAAAAAAACAACAACCAATAAATCATGATAATGCAAAAAGAGGCAGAGCAGCTCACCGAAGCAAAAAACTAAACAAGAATGCATGGTAATGTATACTTCCTGTTTGTGGTTCTTCATCAGATGACATTAAAACAAAAGACACACTTCCTAAGGAAGCTGCAGTGCCTACTTCGGTTCTCGGTTTTGACATGTTAACCATTTATGCTTGCAACATAACCCAGTGGAGACGTTTGCAGTCTGTTGGCAAAAAATGAATGTAAAAAAAGCCTATCAAAACAATTTAAGTTATAAAAAAAAAAAAAAAAAGGAGTTACAGTGCTAGACTAAAGCCCAATCTAAACAAAACTAGAATAGCAGGAAGGAAGATTTCTGTTATCCTTTTCGTTAGTTTAATTTTGATGAATATCACTTACTATTAATGAAACTGTAACACTGTGTTACTCAGAACATTGTAGTATTACAAAAACCAATAAAAAAATTAATAATTCGATACAGATATGTTCGCCTTCTGCAACATATTTCCAATTTCTTTTTTGAGTCGTTAATACTTGGTCAGGCTTCCCTTTGCATGGATTTCTGTGTAATTGCTAAATTGCACGCAGCCTGCGGTCACGCATAAGTGCTAAGCTGAGGCTGCTTTTTTGCTTTACAATACTCTTAAGGCTGCAGTTGTTGTTGCATCAGTACCTCTTGCATAACTTCTTCCATCCACTAAGCTTTTCAGTAATATATTTAAATGCAGCACAGAATTTCTTGGGACACCAATTGTCTTTTCTAAAAACAATTCGGAGTGTAAACAGCGTCTCACCGTGTGGCAGTGTGATGCTGGCCCCGTCAAGGATGGCCTGAGCCAGGAGGTGGTCATTACTCTCAAAGGCACTGGCTGCAGCT
>JAVLVB010000635.1:1356534-1380718 GCA_032876305.1 Orestias chungarensis
CACACACACACACACACACACACACACACACACACACACACACACACACACACACACACACACACACACACACACACACACACACACACACACACACACACACACACACACTAGCAACAGGATAGGAAGGGTCATTTTACAATACTGCTGTCTGGAATTACTATTATTTCCCATTTGCTGGGAACTGAAGAGAGATGTTTGTGCAGGACTGAGCTTTCTTGGAACACCCTGAAAGAGAATCGCTGCATGTTGTCAGTGACGCAATGTCAGCTCATTCCTTATTCTCTTATCAAGGTCATAGCAGCAGACTTAACTGTTTATTTTGTACTGCCTTTGGTCAAAAAAACAAACAAACAAAGACTCCTGTTTGTTGTGGAAATGTCTAAATAGCTCCTGTTCTGCATAATTGTTACAACTTATCAGAAATTGTCTGGTTTGGCATCCACATCCTTTTTAAACATTTCCTGAAAGATGAACCGAAACTTTTACCTGGAGTTGTATATCTTCGTTTAGATATCACTACAATGAATGTAGTGTAAAGCGCTTTGGGGTTGTGAGACTTGAGAAAGCGCTACATAAGTACAAGCCTTTACCATTTAGTACTTAAGTCAGAACATGGCTGTTGACTAGGCCAGCATGGAAAAGTGTGGTGAGTGAGAACCATATTGACCACTTTATTTAATAGATAGGTAGACAGATATCAACATAAATTATAATTTTAATTGGGGCCATAATCAAAGCTTGACTGCTACCTTCTCAGTTCATGTTGATATCCTTGGTTGTTCCTAAGCAGTTACTTTTTGTCGTAAAGGATAACTGGCTCAGCAATTACAACTTGATGTTCCAACAAGTTGTATTCAAGTTGCATCTACTGTTTTGAATTAATTAAAGAAGACAAGGATTAAGCTTTTTTTTCCCAGCCAAATGTGCTTCATGTACCTAAAGTAGCTTCACAGATAACATTCAAGGTACGCAAAATGGCACAAACATTGTGTTGCTTCACATTGATCAAGCTCTTAGCTTCTGCTTCTGACAGCATGATTCAAGAGTGACCAGGCTACCTATTTGTGTTTCTTTTCCTACTCTTTGCCTGCTCAGTCAGTAGATGGTGCTGGAGAGATTACCAAAAACACTGATGCGACTTAATATTGTATCCATGCATTTTTGTGTGTGTCAGAAACAGCTTAGAACATTATGATGTAATGCCTAATGGTTAGAAGCAGAACATTGCAAAAAAAACAACAACAAAAAAAAAACGTGTTCATTGTTTCGACTGTGGAGACAATTATTCAAGCAGGCTGGTCTGCGGTCAGCTGGGGATTTTTTATGTTCCTATTTTGTATGAAAGAGCAAAAGTTAGATTTTTTTAGGGATTATTAAGCAAAATTGTGAAATTACATTCAAGCTTTTTTTTTAGCGTTTTCTTTCTTCCTATTCCTGCTTTTGACTTCCAGAGCAAGAGACATTGAGGTTTATAGGATGACTGATAGATTTTTAACTGCCAAGCACCGGACTGGAGACTGCAGACTTGCATCTGCTCTATTATCCGTCACTGAGGTTCCAATTGTCAAAGCGTTTAATGATGTCCACTTCCCCATCTGCGCCGAAGACAGGCCCGTCTGTGGCCCAATTGATTTATTATCTTCCGAGTGTTCCCAGCTTTTACGTCCCGGCCTCAGACGGGCTGCTGTGAAACGGCTGCCGTTTGAACCTTTTAAATCGACCCACGGCCAACACAGTTGATTATACTTTTACTGATTTACAATTTCACGGCTATGCTTAACCAGCTGCACTCCCCTACTATTTCACCTGAATGACACGTTTCGAACAGCACAAAGCACGAAAAACAGGCTGAGACAATAGGGATCTGAAATCTAAATTGGAAAGTGGGAGAGAAGAGAAGATAAACAGCCAGGAAGAGATTCAGGTCAAGCTGGCCCCGCAGGATAAAAGTGGCAAGCGGCTTACGATGTTCGAGATAGCACTGAGAGTACGGCTGTTTGACCAATTTTTTGGCCAAAATGTGATGGATGACAGGAGCTGACAAAATATACTGCGACAATTTAGAGTATCAGAACATTTTCTAGCACATTTGACAAACTCTCATTATATATTGCTATTCAAAAATATTCATACTCCTTTTGTTTCCCACATCTACAAACTTTCACGTATCCACTGGAATTGCATGCTTAATCAAATGGGAGCTTGAATAAATGCAGTTCAGTTTAGTTTAGTAAAAAAATACTTTAATAATCCCAAAGGGAAATTAAATGTTGTGTTCACTTCCATTCAAGCTAATTCAAAGATTTTTTTATGAATGCTGATTGCTCTGGACAAAAAGGATCTCCTGTAGTAGTTTGTAATACAACAAATCTCGAAGAAGCCTGCGACTAAAGACTGTGTTGTGCCGTAAAGCAGTCTCATGACGAGGGTGATTAGTTTCGACCATTATGTTCTTGATTTTATGAAAAATTGTTGCATTATCATCCCCAGAGGTTCATAAGAGATGACTCTCTCCACACCACAGAAGATATGCTGCAACTCGCTGCTAAATGGTACTTGTATTGCACTTTCTCAAGTCTCACAACCCCCAAAGCGATTTAAACTACATTTATTCACCCATTCACACACTGCTAACACTATAGCTTCCTCTGTAATGTCTTCACTGTTATGTCTTTGGTCCATTCTGTTGTCCTGGTTAACCCTGGCATATTATTTGCTTCTCCGCCATCTCAACTTCTTCTTGTATAATCTTAACTTTTTGTTTTACTAATAAAAATCTGACAGGTAACAATTTCACTCGGCTATTTCAGTCGCCACTCCAGGCTCCACATTTCATCCATTCTTATCAAGTTTAGTATGTTAGGATGTAGAATTTATGTGAATCTCAACTGTTAGGTTACAAAGATTCCTAATTGTCTGCTCATGTTACAACATAAACCCCCTTCTAAGTTTTAAGTTTTTCGCAACTTCTAACATTTTCGAACATTTGTGTCTATTTTATCCCATCAACTCTGTTGCGAAGAAATGGATTGTCACAGCATGGTGCTGCGACCATCTAGTTTTAGGATGCAGATGGTGTATTCAGGGTAATAGGCACTGCTAGTTTACAACCTTTTTCATAGAGTGAAAAATATCAATTTTGTTTGTCTGCTCAAAGAACATAAGGGTTGAGTATATTCTATTTAGAGATATGAGAGATTTGGGTGTCTGAAAACGTAACCCTGCTCATGATGCTGTTTGTTCAATCACGTTGTCTAATAAAACCCTGAGGCTTTCACTAAAAACCCCTTTTAAACTAAAGTTTACTTGAAAACTACTTCGGAGCAGAAAACAAATGTACACCACACACAGTTGCAGAAAACCTTTTATGAGTTTTCTCTATAAAACTTCAATTCCACTATTTTTCCTAACAGTGGTTGTATATGTAGAGGTTTGTGGTTGCAATGTAAAATGTAGAAATGTTCAAGGACTGAATATTTGCCAGTGGGTTGTAAATCTGGTTACCTGAATTAGCACTTGACTCCGGTCCATCTTGTTAAACAGTTGCAGAGATGCAGGAAATTTAGGGCCACTTAAACCGGACTGTCAGGAAGTTATGAGGAGATGTATACTTTGGTCTTTTTGCATGTATGGTGACATAAAACATGCTTTGTTAGGCTCATATGCTGTTTATCATTAGTTTTAATATCAACAAGTGCAATACTTGTCTGGCATGAAATGCTAACATGAGTAGAATTTGAAGAGGTGCAATGTTAATGTCTCTGCACAGCCTCCATTAAACCTTAAATTATCCAGTGTACAGCTCAGCGGACTGTGGATTGAGGGAGGGAGGCCGTGGGTTGACTTGACCTCCTCTTACTAATTTTGGGCATTGACTGTTGCAGTGCTAGTGGCTTCATATATCTAATAGTTCCAGACCTTGCCTTTTCTCTTTTGTTGTCTCTGCATGAGCAAGGGCCAAATATGGACTTGATTTGTTATTTTAGAGCAGTCACACAGAGACGTGTCCATTAGTTGGTTGTGAATGCAGTTCCTGCATCTAATCCGAGAGCGTACATGCTCCATTTTGCTCTATAAACACGGGTGAAATACCTTTTTGTATAAACTGTGAGATTTATTACGTCACAAAGCTGAATGCTTAACATCACCTTACCAATGTTCAGAACTGACATGGTTATGTAACATTATTATCTTGTTAGTCATTTAAGACAACAAATGTTTTTAGGATGTGAACAGGTGAGGATTTTTTTTCCCCACCCAGCACAAACATAATAAATTGCTAAACACAAATTTTCACCTCCAAAACCAAATGACTCGTAGAAATCTGTTTTATGGTTCAGATGAGACAATGTTTGATCTGCTTTCAAGCTGTATATTAAAAACAAGTATGTTTAGAATTATCCAAAGGGAAAATCCAAAAATTATATAATAAAATATACTGGAGGTCAGTGAAGTTTTCACAGCTTTTGAGACTTATCCAGACAACCTTAGAGAACAGCTAAATTTTACATTTTTCTTTGGTATGAGTAATATTTCACATTTTATTAGAACCCTGACTACCCAATGTAAACAGAGAGATGAAGCTGCTTTTTTATAGTTTCATCTTATGCTTGAAGGTTGCTTTTTTTAATGTTCTGAACTGCAGACTGGTAAACAAGCTGTTTGGCTTGAAAAAACTAAAGTGAAACTTTCAGAAGTAAACAACACAGCTGACAAGTACGATGGTTGTAGCATTGTGCGCAGATTTACCTGTCAGTGGTACAAGTGAATTAACCAACGTATATTGAATAAATATGAAGAAGGGATATTTTACTATAAATCATTTGATATACTCGAGCAATTTGAATACGAATAGGCATTCCAACTGCACAATAATCCCAAAAAGCTTTGCTGAATGGCTCCAACCCGATCCCAGGTAAATATGTGTAGGCTTTATTTAAAAGCTTTTTCTGTATCAGGAAATGCACCAGTCTGCATTGGCCATTATGAAACGGGTTTGGAGTCTGTACTGCTTTCTAAAAAGCTTTTACCTTTCACCTAATGTCAGTGAGGATCTATGGCCTGTATGTACAATTTAGGGTGTGTCTAGATCAGCGAAAAGCCATAAAAACTACAGAGTTGTGCAGGAATTGTATGATTTTTTTAAAAATCAATTAAAAGTTCAATGTTATTCCGTGGATAATTTTTTTTTTTAATAAATGGTTTCATCTTTCTGAACTATGTTGCCTTTACAATACATAGGTCAAAACACACTGACATTTTGTTTGATTTAATTATCGAATGAGATATGAACTTACACATAAACCTAACAAGAATCTTAAATAATGAGCACATTCTTGGTTTTTCAATTATGAGAAGGACTGCTTTAATGAGGCATTTCTTCCTTTACTGTTACACAAACAAAAACCCTCAGCTGCACTTTGTTTTCAGCACCAATAAAAGCTCATGAAGGCATTGTAACACCCGAAACTGAGATGCACATAGTGCAGACCAAACACAGGTGTGTTGGTTAGTTTCACAAAGAATGTGTATGTCACACTTTGGCAACCTTTTCTGATCAATTAGTTTGACTTCAACAATTTTTATTTTTTTAATCCATGAAGCATGAGCTAGATAGTCCTTAAAAAACTGTACATTTGTAATTGTTTACTAAATGATTGTAACAAATGTATTAGTCTAAATATAGATTTTGTCAAATATTATACTGATAGATAAAACATTTATTACCTGTCATAGGGATAGATGTCAGAATTCTACAAAATGTATCTGTTACAGTATTTTTTTATTATAAACTGAGCTATGTATAGCATCTTAAATTCCCTTTTTTAAAATAGGAAATAAATAATTCCAGAAAAAACAATTTGAGGGATTGACCCTATATAATAATACTAAATAAAAAAACACTAAAACAGACATTTTCATTGAAGTTTTCTCGAACATTTTTAATAGTATTGAAGTTTTTATTTGCCTTGGTTCAATATTATAGTTTAAAAAAATACACATTTATGAGGACTGCGTCTCAGACGGTGGTCTTTAACTTTGAATTTAAACGTGTAGTACTTATATTCTCCACCCGAGGGCATAAAACAAAAGTACCGACTTTGCGAAACTGGTAGATGTCTAGGAAAAACCTGTACAATACTAAATGTTTTTATTCCTGGAGGACAAATGTTCAATAAAGAAAAAAAATATTGGAATTCAACACTGATTCCTAAACAGTAATACTGTTTTTATTTGACAAAATATTATTTATGTGGAATAATACCAAAAACATTTCAAAAAGTGTAGTAAGGGATAAAGGTTGAATCAAAAATGTGGTTCAATATCTTTTGTAATGCTCTCGAACAGGTTTGTTATTTTTGTTACAATTAATCTGTGGATGTTGGCGTCTCTCCTTTTGCATACTTCATTAGAAACAGCACATTACCAACCCTGAACTGTTTGCGACTTACAATCTTTATTTTAGAGCATCTGCTTTCTCCATCCATGTTTTCATGTGTTTAGACATTTTTGACTTGGCTGTAATTTCTCATCAATGGACTTGGTCTTGTTAGGAAGTGTTTGTCAGTCATTCCAGGATTGAATTTTCACTTTCTCCACAGAGTCATCTTAAAAAATAATCTCATCCAGTTCTATAACTCTTCTTTTGTATCTGTTTTTTTTTTTAGCATTCGTAAATTAGCAATGATACATAAAATATTGTTGGACATGGCAAAGCAGATCTTTACCACTTGTAAAAATGACATTTGAATGTTGTTGTGCTGAAATACTTTGATAACTTAACAATCTTTTGAAGAAAACAGAGAAAATAAGCAGAATCATTCATATCATATTAGTTGTGTTCAGAGTTAATCCTGCAATTATATAGACATCAATGTTTTATTAATTTTTAAGTTTTATTGATTTGTCTTTTTTACAGTAGGGAGTGATGGTACAACATAGAATTGGGTTTACCGCTTTTAGTCTATTATACATATATCATTACAGTATTGTAAATACTGGTGAATTGGGTATGCTTGGTAAGTCAATGTGAAGCTTTTAAGCTAAAAACGCTGTCAAGCATGGTGGTAGCATGAAGAAATGTCCTAAAATATCCAGCCAAAACATAACCACAAGGTTTCTCCTAAACTTGCTGCTTACATTTTGTCCTAACATAAGTTGTGGTATATGCACATGTTTAAATAAGCATTTTTATTTGGATTTTCTGATCAGGCCACTGAAAATATATATAAACAGTTTAATAAATCATCAGTAAAAGCATTAATAAGATTCTAAATCTCAAAGGTAGTCTTGCAGATAATGAGTGAATGCAAACGTATATATATTTAAATACTTTTTAGGGACAAAATTTTAAATTAAATTAATAAACAAACAACATATTAATGTGCATTAACATTTAAACTTAACACGTACTGTAATACATACAAATTCATAAATCTAAATTAAATACAGCTGGTCAATTTTGGCTCGCTTTTAAGCATTTAAATTGTTAATTTGAAGTATATTTATACAAACATTTAAAATACAATATCTAAAAGGAAAACAATAAAACCAGTAAAACATGTTTCTTTTTTCTTTTTTTTATAATTTTTGCATTTGAATGAAACATCATCTATATGTGTCCACATTTTTACCCTCCAGGAACTTACAATGTTTTTGCTAAATTGCTCGATGTTATCCGCTGTAAGATGTTGCTTGGCTGTGGAAAAATACAGAGGGCTTTTGGAGAGCTTAAGGGGCAATTAGCGGAACCATGAAATAAACCAACAATGTCCTGGTTGATCGGATGAGTTGTTGTCAAAATGACTGAAAATGTCAATTAAATGTCTGCAATGGATTTAATACATTTAACCACAATCCACTTTGACATGCAAGTTCTCTTTATGTGTTTTGCCACTGTGTGCTGCAACGGAATTGCCTCCAGGCAACAAAGAAATGTGACCATAAAGTTAAAGGCGGACAGGTTGTACGTCTCGTTTAGATTACCCTGTTGCATTTTGACTCAAATTAGGTTTGATCTGTTTAGGTGTCCTTTTATCCATCCTGAAAAAAAAAATGAGATACACAACTAAGCAAGATGAGCAATGACAGCGTCAGAAAGGAAACATGAAGTAAAGATGATGTCCGTCTTCTTCTTTATTTGTCAGTGTGCTGCTCTGTGTGCTTGGCTAAGAAGGTGTCTGAGTGATAATCTGATCCTAATCTGATTAGATCTAATCAGGTCTGATGTAATGTGATCCATTATCACAGTCTGATTGTATTTGTCAAGTGATTTCTTAGTGTCCTCCAGCGTAATAGATGATTCTCATGAGTTTACCGCTTTTATTTTTGAGTGTAAAGGAACGTTTCAGGTAAGGATTTTGCAATATAAACCATGCATTTAAAACGTCTTAATTGCAAACACATTGTACCTCAGTACTTGAGATATGTCATGCTGACCATCAGCAGGAAAAAAAAGTAATAATTAGCCTCCATTATTTTGCCCTAACTGAACCCTACAAACACATAAACCTGCAATTATGGTCGTCAGGTATGAATGTGCAGATTGAAAGAGGGATCGAAGAATATGGAAATCTAGGCACCGACAAGTGGACAAATACTGCCTGTTCCCAAAGCAAACCTTTCAGATGGTTTGACCCCATATGTTGTTTTGTTGGCAGCACACAGTGTTCTGCTGGTGGACTACAGACAAACACAGCCAAGTCTTTGTTTGTAATGTGATTTTTTTCTAAGTCTTCAGATAGATGGGTATTAAAGATCAGGAAATCCCTGTAGCTCTTTGCAGCTTGACAACTGATGACACTGATGACAAATGCATGGTTGTGAGAAAAACAAGTAGATTTAAGCTGAGAGTTTAACGCTTTGTAAGCACTTAGATGAACCAACAGAGAATAGTGACTGAAAAACAATATGTTTTTGTTTCTCTTCAACATCTTTCACATTTTGCAGTGTTATAACCACAAACCTCCATATATTTTATTAGGATTTGATGTGATCGAGCAAAACATGGTGAAATGGAGTGAAGACATTATGTAATTTAATATGTTTTGTTACAGCTACTGGATCAGTTACGTATTAACAATTTTATGTTAATGTGTCACCATCAAGGGGATAGAAGTATAGAGGTAGGAGTTTCACCTGTAGCCGGTGGGTTGCCTGATTGTACCCCTGCTTTGTATGTGTCTGTTGTTGTGTCCTCAGGCTCGAAACATTACCTGTGTTGCCTGCTGATCGAGGGTAGAGGGATGGTTCGAAGTGCCTTGGGGTCCTTTGGATTTGATTAATTGCTATGCAGGTACAGGCCATCTACTTTCTCTCTACTACAATCTTTAAGATGATTTTAAATAGCATTGTAATTTGTATCTACCTCACAGGGTAAAAGTATATTAAACAGGTGCGATTAAAGTTTTAAATCTCTTGCTCAAATTAACCCTGATCACAATAAAATTGACTTTGTGACGAGTGTAACTTTTGCTCTGTACATGGTGGAACCATATGTGCTGAGATCAACTCTTTTAGTATTGCATAATTGTTACTAAAGGGATATATCCAAGACGCCAACGGCCCCTCCCTGGGAGCTGGGGAGATCCTTTGGATAATCTTTTAACATTCGAACCAGTAGCTTTGAACGACACATGGCGTTTGTGGAGGAGGGATTAAAACATAAACCAGACAACTGCATGTTTTGTGCATCAGGCGTTACCTCAGAAAGAACTCAAGCTTGATTTTGTTCTGCCTGTTTAACATGATAGAAATAGAAAAAACATCAAACCAAATAAACCTTTAAACTTTTCTCAATGCCTTGGTCGAATTTTTCTTGCCGAGCTATATTGAGTTGTCTGCCGTCCTAAATTTGCGTGTAAATCTATGCAGATGATATAGGAACACCCTCGGCAGACAGCAGCGTGACTCATAGTTCCGAGAATACCGTCGGGGTCCCAGATGTCATCCACAAGTTAAACAGGGCTTCTCTTAGCCCATGGTTTGAGGTTGGGGTTTGGCTGTGATCCAAGCAGCTGCTTTGGGGAACTGAATAGCTGTGTGTGCTGTTTACTTTCCTCTATGACATCTGCAATGCTTCACAGCCTGCTCTGAAACAATCTGCTGCTGCAAGGGAGACTTGTGTGCGATGTGGAGCGGCAGAGTGCAGGTGCCTCTTGCATTGCAACCATTGCTGTTTCCTAAATAATCTTCTTGATTACCCATTCATTATCCCCTCTGGACACAGATCAGTTTACTGTAAATTGAGATTTTGTATTTATTCAAGCCTTGAACGGTACAAAACAAACTGTCAAACTTTGTGTTAGGATGGTTATAGTGAAACCATCAGCTCTGGTTTAAAAGAGAACATTTTTATATCTTTAAATTATCCAATATTTTCTTACAAGTGTTTCCTACCATAGTTATGACCCGGCTTTACATTTAGACACTCAACTATTGTAAAGATATTAAAAACCAAATTTATTTAACACATACTTGAAAATGTGGTTAAAGCTTCACATTTTGAATAATTCGGAACAACAAATGTCAAATACTATATTCATTTTTTTTTTTTCTGCAAGCAGTAGAATCCATAATAGCTACATCGGAAAAGTGTCTCAGGTGTTTTGCTATTAAAACCTACATTTCTAATCGTTTACTAGTGACACAATCTATTCATGGTTTTAACATGACGCACCAAACAGTTCATGACAGACTGCAGGTTTGCCAGCCAGGTTATAAAAGATCCTGGTACTTTTAAAAAAAAAACAAATACAACATTTGCTTGTTTTGTTAGTGAGTCACTTTTTTTTGTATATTACTGTGGTGATTTGCACTGGTGTATCTCTTCATTGCTGCTCAAAAACAAAGACAAACATATAAAAAACTATTTGTTTTCTTTTTAAATTCCATTGTACCCAGCTAAATGATCAAAATAACTCAAAATCCTAATGTTATTTTTTATTTATTTATCCATAATCACTACCCAGTAGTTAGGAATTACATTGACTGACACTTTTCCCCTTGGATTTATTTTATTAACAAGGTTTATAGATGACACTTCTGCATAATGCCCCTTATTTCATCCTGGTTATACATATATAGACATATCCTGCACTTCCTTATATATAATTTCTTAAAGATATATGGAATTACCGAGGAATGCCCTATACTTAGATAGTGTGTGTATGTCTCTGCGTGTATGAGTTGGACGTGCTAAACTAACCTCTTCGCTGGAAACAAATCAACATGTACATTGTAACTGCAGATACCATTCTGGTTGTTGACATTTGAGGGAATGATACACAGAGCCTGCAGGGTTTAGCAGCTGTGAGCCCAACTTCACCATTGGATGTGCGGCAAAGCACAACTCTGAGCCAGTTTTTTATTTTTTTTTAATAATAGGAAAACTGCAGGTTTTATGACACCAGCGAACTGGCTCACAAACAGCTTATTTGAAAGCTCATGCCGTGTTTCTTCCCTTTTGGCAGGAGATGTTGGGCCGTCATCAGCTCAGGCAGCAGCGTCGGCTCACTAACTATAAATTGTCCGATCATAAGATACACTTGGCACAACCTTCTCTCTTTGTAACACACACTCCCTCAGGACATTGTGTATCTGTGAAACGTATGAACTGCATATCTTGCATAGCTGGTCGGTGCTGATGTGTCGGAAGTATGTTCGCACATATTGCATGACACACTATGCAGGCATGCTTGGATGCATCGGTGCATATTTGCAAGCATTTTATGAAGCTGGAACTGCATAACATGTTTAAGCTTGGCTATTTGAACATGTTTGAAAAAAAGACTTTACATTTGAGTTGTTCTGAGTAGAATATCTTATGTTTTCTGCTGTAAGGTTAAAAATGACCGGATGTTTGAGAACGCACCCAGAAAAAAATTAAGAAAGCATAAACCAAAAATACATTCTTACGTCGTGTAAATCCCACGCCTTTGAATGGCTAATGATTTCTTATTGTTAGAATTAACTCAAAAAATTGTGCATAAAATCAGACTTTCATAAAAAAATGGTTTTAAAACTGCACTATGTTAACAGTTTTTCACTCTACATGTTACAATCACAAACCTTTACGTATGGTGTTTGGTTATTTATGTAATTTTAAATCATTTTCAAAGTCCTTTTATTAGAGGCTATATGTGTAATTTAAACTGTATATATTACTTTTACTCCGTGAAAACCTCAGAGATTTCTGTGAAACCATTCATAAACAAACAACATAGAAGAGGGATAAAAATAAAGACAAAGGGTGAAGTAATTTGTAATTTGTGGACACCAACAATAAATTTGGACTTAATGAGAGAGTTGACGGAAGTTAGCCCTTGTACTGTAAAATAAATTAATGCAAGTGGTGTTTGGGACAATAGAGACATGCAGCGCTTTCATGTTTGCACGCAAAGACATCCTCATGAACTATCACCGAGGTGAAACATTGTAGCGGCACCCTTATTCACCAGGAACAGAGATGATGGCCAAGGAGATGACGGGCAGGTTAAAGGAGCTATAGTAGAGGCGTACAGAAAACCTGTTGGAAAAAGCAAAAGACTTAAAGCTCAAAACCTCAAAATGTATGACAAGAGTTACAACGGAACACTTCAGATCCAGACATATTCTTATATCGGAATGGCTCAGTCAAAGTCCAAGCCTAGATCCAAGGCACGACTTGGAAACTAAAGCTCATCGACACTCTCCATTACGCATTCTCTTCAAATTTTAGATACATATTTTTATAGATTAATAATTCTGTATCCAGATGTGGGAAACAGAAAGTCACGTAACTCAAAGACCTGCAGTGCTGTTTATAAAACACTGCTTTGAAATGTGCCATGTTTTGTGTGTGAAACTGAAAGAGCGCATTATTGACAGTAAACAAAAAAAAAACGTTCCCTTATGTTCCTTTCTGAAGTCAAGTCCGGTCAGAGTGCCTTAAGAGGTTAATCCTGTTCATTTTTTTTCTTTTGAATATACAGATAACAACTAGTATTAGAGAATTATTATTTTTTTTTCCTGCATTGAAGTGTGTTTTACAAACAGTAAACACTTTAATGGACTGTAACGTTGAAGGGAATACCCATCCTTTTTACCTGTATGTTGACCAATCAGAGCCCAGTAACCTTTCCTGTTTTTATATCAAAAGTAACACTTTTCCAAGGGCTACATATAGGTAAAGCTTTCACAAAGTTCACACAGTGAAAAAACGTATTTCAATCACATTAAGACACCTGGATTGTTATGGAAATAACGGGCAAACAAAGTCGACCTTACAGCTGAAGCGTATTTTCACTGCAGCAGCACGTCTGATAGAATTTCCTCTGCAGCAGCTGATACTGTAGCCGCTCTGACTGCCTGCACCTGTCGACCCTCCTCATGGCTCACACCACCACATTTGCACACACAACCACAACGGATTCTCTCTGAGGCAAACGAGCAAGTCGAGTCGTGAATGACGCGGACGACTGGATGAGCACGAAACGGCCATGTCTCAGGAGCTTAGTTAAGAAGGCTAGAGGTGTTGTGCAATGTGACTTGCATTTTCCTGATTTCAGGTTTCCTGGATTTCAATGGATTTTTTTCTTTAACACCTTAATAGTGAACCACTGTAATTGATACTGACTTGCTTGGTCAACAACTTATTGGACTTTTTGTTTGAAAAATCTTCCATAATGGATGTTGTGTGCAAGTTCTGAGATAAAAAAAAATCTGCTATACTAAAATAGAAATCAGATGCAGGAATCTGAACCTATCACTAGGATTATTTAACAAGTGTCCAGGTTTCAGTAGGGTAAACCTGCAGAAACCATCTTGGATAAACCAGGACCAACGTCTCCTCTTTTCTGACTAGCTGTTAGCTTCATGCTCTATTAACAACAAATCTGTTTTATGCTAAAGAAAGAAAGCAACAGTTATATGCTGTGGGTTAAGAAATATAGCAGATATAAGCTTTTGTTTAACTTAAAGTTATAAAACCCCCAGCTGCTTAAGACTTAAACACACATAAGTCAGCTGCAGCTGTAATATTGGAAGGTGCTGTTTGAAAACTCTCAAAATCTTAATCTGGCTGGCTCTGCTTCCCTTCCTTCTCCAACAGCTCCACAAAACTATCACACAGAAATAAACGCACACTCACCCACCCACCGAGGACAAGCAAAGAGACATATTTAAATGACACAGTTTTAAACTTTGTACATGTACTTAGAAACATTTGCAACGTCTTATGGATAAACATTTACAGCAGTGAGATGACATTCATTTAGATCTTAAGGAGGTAGAAAATAAATATGTTTTTTTTTCACTAAAAACCTTTTCAAACTTATACAACAAGCTGTTTTTTTTTTTAGCTGAGCTTTAGCACCAGATATCTTTACAAAGAGAAAATATTTATATGAATTTCAAAACTAGTCAGAACCAGGAAAGTACAACCATCGACCAAAAGTCTCATTAAGACTTTTATGGATGCAGTGGCTTGTTTCAGAGTTCTACAGATAATAATCAAAGTTATTATTAAATGTTTATTATCATATGTGCTTTATACGTACAACTAAATGCAAGTTTTATTTTAATGTTTAAAACATAAGAAACAAGACTTGCAAGATAATTTCATGTATTAAAAGTGTTAAACCTAAGACTTGGAAATTTACTCCCGACGAAGAGACAGCTAATTTAATTTAAACAGTACAAACGGTACATCAATAAAACAAAGTCTTTACATTTCCATGTCAACCGAGCTTTTGCTCAGATTATCTTTTTCTATGTAAGCACTTAAACTAGCGTAAACCAGCCACTGTGCTTGTAAAGTGAGCATTACAGACAATCTCATCCAAACATTGGGCCCAACTGAGCGATAATGATCTTCTCGTGTCTGTCTGAAAGAGGGCTTGTTTGTAGAGCTAAAGAGGGCAGAACAAAATGAAAGTGCGGTTTCACAATGAGATTCTGAGAGGCAAAAATACACATTCAGTGAATAAGTGACGATAGAAAGGGAATTCATGGAGGAGAAAGAAACCATCTGATAGTCACAAGTTTTAGGCCTCAGATGTTTATCTCATACGCAATTATCCCATCGTGAACGCTGCAGAGGTTTATCGGGAAGGAATTCAGAAAAAAGAGAGCCGTTCTTCATAATCTTATCATAAGTGGAGCCCCCTATATCGAGTAAGACTTTCAGCCTCTGTTTGAGTAAAGTTCAAAGTTTTTCTTTATTTTTTTCCGCTTACTGGACGTTTTGTCTGGACGTGGAAAAACATTATTACCATGCAAACAGCTACTTATTCTGGTTTGCGGTCTACAGCTAGTGTGTTTTGCGTTAAGGTTAATCACTAACTATAAAGCACCTCCACTAGTTTACCGGATATGTAAGTATGACAGATAATTGGGGCCTATTTCAATTAATTAATCTTCTGTTGCATTTGCAAGTTCTCACTTTGCAATGTAATGTAATCATATTATTTCACACAGAAGACAATTTTTTTCAGCCATTTTTAATACCTTAGAAGTTAGGCAGATGGATTTGGTGAGTTTACTATACAGCTTTGACAAATATTCTAACTAAACATCCCTTTAACAATTTATTTTAAGAGATTTGTGTTGCAGGCCAATACCTGTTGATGGATGTTTATTTTACCCATAGATATTGCCTTAACATTAGTAAGGAACTTAAAATTGGCAACAAGTGAAACATTCTTTAAGAAAAATCTTTTTAATGCTTTTTATAACCAGTTTGGCCTGTGTTACATCTGAATCACACTTTAAAGAACTGAAGTGCTTTTTCTATAGCTCTTTTAACTGTATATATCAGTAGTAGATGTGTTACTAACGACATCAATAACACGACTTTTCAAAATTGTGTCTGAGAACATTCATGTGGATATCTTCATGTAATTTATACCAAATGCACCAGTGATAATATGTTTTTTTTTTCTGTTTTCTTTTTGAAATTGAGAAAAATGCAAATGCCAGTACCTTTTAGATTCGTGTAAAAAAAAAAAAATAAAAATAAAAAAAGGAAGATGATATTGTGGAATACTTACCTATATAGTTGCCGGTGCAACCCAGTCTTACAAAACAAATACTTTTTTTTCTAAATAAAGGATTCCAAATAGTGACACTCCCAGCTATAGACCGTTGTGTTAAAAACAAAAATCTAGAGGGCCTTGCAAAATTATCAAATTATGAAATACCCTTTTTCATACTTTATCATGTTACATGCAATTTTTTCTTTCCATTTATATGTAATAGAACCAAATAAAGCAGTTTATACTGTCCATAAATGAAGTGGAAACAAAATGTTTTTTTTTATTTCCCTTAACACTAACATCTGTGTCAGTCTTTCTAGGTCAGGGATGCCTCACCCAAGTCCTCAGGAGAAACTTTCATATGCATCCATTCCCATTGCACACGCACTTTAGCGATATCAGAATATAGATTGAGTGACTGCAGATACATTTTACACTTTTTCACCTGTTCTTTATTAGTCTTTTTTTTAAAGCACTGAAAGCTTTGGACAATTTTCCAGAATGTTCGAGGGGTGTAAATCTCTATAAGGCCTTATACAATAAAACCACCGCCTAGACTTATGGAAAAAATCTTTTGGTCTTAATTATCACACAAAGCATATGTACAAAACTAATGGATACAAATCCAGATGATTACCATACATAATTTTAAGAGATGATTAAATGTCAAATTATATTATGATATTTTAGTTTTTGCAGATTATTTTTAAACTCAAACCTTGTTTCTTGTCAGTTTTTGTTGTACTTTCAGTTACAAAATGATTTGGGGTCGAATGGATTGTTTGGATAAAGGGTATAAATTCTTACAATGTTTTATATTTAACACGGATAAAGATACATTAAATGCATTCCGGAAAGTGTTCATAGTGCTACAGTCTTTCCACTTTTTATCTATCTATCTATCTATCTATCTATCTATCTATCTATCTATCTATCTATCTATCTATCTATCTATCTATCTATCTATCTATCTATCTATCTATCTATCTATCTATCTATCTATCTATCTATCTATCTATCTATCTGTCTATCTGTCTATCTGTCTATCTATCTATCTGTCTGTCTGTCTGTCTGTCTGTCTGTCTGTCTGTCTGTCTGTCTGTCTGTCTGTCTGTCTGTCTGTCTGTCTGTCTGTCTGTCTGTCTGTCTGTCTGTCTGTCTGTCTGTCTGCCTGCCTGCCTGCCTGCTTGTCTGTCTTTCTATCTACATTAATGTCATTAACTGAAGGCTAACTGTTAATAAAAGGCAGATTTTACATTACATTTGTTCCCTGAGTTTTTGTTTGTTCCTTTCAATTTCTGTACGATAAAATTAATAATCTGCCAACAGATCATATAAAAATACCGAAAAACAGAAGCGCTACGGTAAATTTTGGATCAGGTGTAGTTTACCACGTCACCTCATAAAAGGAAAATTCTCAGAAAGGGTTGGTTTGTCTTAATTTTGTCTCCTTTCTTTGAAAATATCTTACATTTTTTGCTTTGGGTGAATGTACCATTTTAAACTGAGTCTTCGATTGCTGGTCTTTGTATTTCAAGCAATTAAAATGGCAATAAAAAGGAAGTCAAAAACCACAGTAAGAGTTACAAAAGATAACCTTATCCAGCCACATCACACACCAGAAACTTTAGTCGGTCTATCAAAGAAAAACAAATTGGCTGAAAAAATCTACTTTTAATTTAGGTACTACTATAATACTTGGTTTTGGTCAAGGAATTGAAGTAGCATTTTCCCTACAAGTCCTATTGCCAGAGCTGTTTTCCTGCCAGCTGGTCAGGGAACCTGGAGCAACATCCAAAACCTGCTCTGAACATATTGTTGGTAGAGTAAGGGTCAGTGAGCTGTCATGCATCGAGCCATCCAGACTTCCTTTCCATCCCGATTTCTCCTGACCGTCCAGCCCCCTGACTCGATCCAAGTCTGAGTTCCCATTCTGCCTCCGTGGAGAATTGGGATAACTCTGTCTGTCACTGCACCATCCACATACTCCCTTCCATCCTGCATTCCTTCCCCTCAAATGAAGTATCTCCTGGAAGGCATGCCAAAAATCGGGACTTCTGCAGTAGATAAGGGGGTTGAAGGCAGAGTTGGAGTAACCTAGCCAGTTAAGGAATCGGAAGAGTTCCTTATTGTCACCGATATCAGCGAAAGCTACGACGATGTTGAGGATGAAAAAGGGTAGCCAACACAAGGTAAACGTTCCCATGATGATGCCCAGAGTTTTCACAGCCTTGTGCTCTCTGAGACAGAACTTAAGACGCTTTGACGCAGACTGCCGTCCTTCCTTTTCTGTCATTACTCTGTTTTCTTCTCCCTTTTCTTCTTGCCTACTTTCCGAATCCTCAGTTTGCTGCATGTTCAGTCTGTCCTCTCCGTCTGCTCCTGTCCTGAGTTTATTCAGTGAGGGGCTGTCTTCTGAGTAGGTCAGCTGTGCGGATTTTTGCAGGTGGTAGAAGTGTCGCTGTCTCCCTCTGATCTTTTCAAGCTGCTTTTGAGCCTCTTGGAAAACTCGGGTGTAGAGGAAGATCATCACCACCAGTGGCAGATAGAACGACACTATTGAAGAAAATACTGCGTATGTCGGGTTGGTGTTGAATTCACAGCAGGAATCACTGATTAGGCATTTCATGGCTGTTTCTTTCTTTGACACCCAGACTTTGAGATAGATGGGCAGGAAGGAGATGAGGGAGGCCACAGCCCAAACCACAAACACCACTGTGAAGGCCCGAGCCCTGGTGAGCATCAAGAGACAAGAAAGTTTAAACATTTTTAAAAAAAAGATAAAGAGCATGCAGATCAGAGATAGTTATTGCTATAAATCTAGGGCCAAATTTCAAGTCGTAAATTTTACTTTTTAGGAAAACACTCCATAAAATATGTTCTTATCTTAGATGACCCTTTTATGAGACTCAGTTTTAAACAGTGGACGTTTAGAAACTAACCAGATTGGTCGTGTTAGAGACGCTCAGATATACAGCTGCAGTTTAAAATGTCAAAGCCGGGTAATGGACCAGTTGATGGTATCAACATACAACAAGGTTATAAAACCTCTGGTTTTTGAAGAACTTTAATTTCCTATTTTACTTTATATTCTTATGTTTAAAATAAATTTAATTGAGATGCTGGATACCTTTCTGTTTCTATGTAGCACCAATGGCCGTTTTAAACTCAGTGCACCTCAACTTGACATGAATTTTTAAAAACCAACTTTGCTTGGGGTTCCAATCTTACCGAGCTGGACTAACATCGCAGCCTAAGATAACTTTTGGCCCCTGATTGGCTAGGGAGTGGAGTCAAAAGAGCAATTCTTGAATTCTTGTGTGCTTAAAAGTCAGAAGAAAACACAGACACTATTGCATTGTGTTTGTGTCATTAACAGTTCACGTTGGGCTACTTTTCAGTCTCTGGGACCACCCAGCTAAGACGACCTCACCCAGTAGAGTTTTGACTTAACTTTAATGGAAAACACACCAAACTATGTAGAGAACAGTTGAGCCGAGATGAGCCACACTGCAGAGGTTCAGGTGGAAAAGTGCCATTAATTACAGAATCTTCACTCTTAGTTTATCAAAAGAAGTCTACTGCAGAAATTCCCACTTCTTGATCTTGTCGATGAAGTTTAATTGTGGCGTTTACTAATGAGCAGCTCTAAATCTTACTCTATGAGCATCTGATTGCAAAGGATAAACAACACCGGATCAACGAAGTGATGTATATTACAGTTTTGTAAGATTCACAAAATGCATGACTCACAGGCCAACAATATGAGTGCACCTACCCTGCATGTGTTGAGAGTTCAGTTTAGGCAAAAAAAATCACAACAAAGGCTGCTAAAAAATAACACCTTTACATATAAAAATGTATACAAATTAAAATTTGTACATTTAACACCAGTTACGTACATTCCCGTTCAGTAACAATTAAGCAATGCAGTGAATTTCTATTTATTATTGAAAACTGGTAATAATTTTCAAGCTTATCTGATTGCATTGGGGTAGTGAATGAGCTCAAAGCTACTGATACCCCCCGTTTGTAGATGTTAGTTCTCCGCTCCGGTTGGATCAGTCTACTGATCACATCATTTGAGGCAACTGGCTAAAGAAAGGCCAAATCTTTCTTAGAAGTGATTTTAAACTTTAACCCACATCTTTAATAGCAATTGGCTAGATCTGATATCTCTCACCTTTAGTGGATAAGCAATGCTGCTGTAGGTCTTTTAACTGGCAGATAAAAGTTTGACCACCTATTCCCCCTTTGACCTCTCTGTACTTGCTTACTATACCTTTTAGAATTTAAAATCAACTTATATTTCCCTTTAAAGCTCTTAATTACTTTGCTTTACTCTACCTCCCTGCTACAGCTGCTCCTAAGTGTGCAAACACAGATAATAAGCTCAGGGGTGAAAGAACTTTTGCTGTTGCAGCTTCTATGTTATGGATTGACCTTCTCTTGGACCTCAGACGAGCGTCTTCCATGTTTGTTTTTAAATCTGTTCCTAAAAACTGTCACGTCCCTCTGGAATTTGACACCATCTGAGACATTGACTTTACATTTTTGACATATTTTATTTAATTTTTATTTTAAAACAGTGCTGTTTTTCATTTGTTTTTAGGTCATTTTGTTTTTATTATTTTTTAATTATAGTATAAAGGGACTTACCATTTCATAACTGTTGTTTATAACAGTTCTCTAAAAATAAACTTGATATTGTATAGTAACAGTTTAACTGGTGCCAGCTGCCATTTGCCAATTACTTTATTAGAAATACATGAACCTCAAGCAGTCAGATTGCGGGGACTCTTTCAGAGTCTGAAGAGAGAAAAACAGGCATTGGGTCTTGACTAAGGCCCCATATTCAGCCGTTTTAAACCAGTAAATGACTAAAGTGCTCTTCAAGCTAAGCTTAAGTTTGCTCATAGATTAAGCATGCTTGGTAAAGCCAACCATTACTTTGTAAACACAATGTTATCATGAACCAGCTGTTCGGTTTTCTCTTTAAATTAAACAATGTGACATTGGGTTCACTCTTGCAAGTCTTAACACTAAGACAAAAAAACAAATCCAGGCTTTTTCAGAAGCATTAGAAGAACTACCTGTCGTGGCGGAAGTACATAATGGTGCAGAGTTACAAAGGTTAATAATTACCATGGCAGATCTTAACCTATTAGCTGGGCACTGTTTTTCAACCCTGTTCCTCAAGGAACCCCCCACCCCCTGCATGTTTTAGTTGTTTCCCTGCTTCACTAAAGCTGGTTTTAAGTCATTTGCTTTTCATGAAGCTTCTGGTGAACTGTAATCAGGTGTGTTAACACAGGCAAACAGACAAGATAGCTTGAGGTCCACTGTTGGGAAACACTGAATTGGGAATAAAAAGCTAAAGGCAACTGAATGCATTTGCAAGGAGTACTTTTAGTCCAAAAGGCATTAGTGGGTTAATAATTTACATCAACCTGCTTTTCTGGCAACACCCGAATCAAAATTGTCATCACACTGACAACCACTTATGATATTAACTGTCTTAGATGCAGATTATACACACTACTTGCTCTAAGTGCCCTTTAAAAGCTGTCCTACCTAGTGAGCAGTGCCGGGTAGCGTAGGGGCCGCGTTATCGCGAGGTAGCGGTCCAGCGAAATAACACACAGTGTTTCTATGCTGGCGGTCACACACAACACGTCGGTTGCTGTCCAGAAGTCACACATGAAGTTTCCGAACTTCCAGCTTTGCAGCAGGATGTTGCTGGAGCTGAAAGGGACCACAATCACACCCATGATGAGGTCAGCAATTGCCAGCGAGGCAATGAAGAGGTTTGTGATAGTTTGGAGCCTCGGGAATCGCAGGATGGCTGTAATCACTATCACATTACCTGCACAGAAAACAATGAAAGTTCATCTACAAGAAAACAATCAATCAGATTAGAATTCTCTAACATTTCCATCCAACGTTGTATTGGGTTTTTTCTGTGATATACCAACACAAACTGGTGGATGATTATAAATTGGAATAAAATTGATAAATATAATTACAGCTAAGAATCTAAAAAGAGGTCATTGCGTTTATTTGTAGCCCTGTTTGATCCGGTACCCTTGTATAAAATGAACTGTCGAGTCAGTCAGAGGTTATCATCAGCAGAGGTTACCTACATATTAAAAAGTATTATTGTAATTTGTCCTGTTAAGACCCTAACGGCTATTATGGAAATCAAGGCAATAGGCAGTAAAAACAGGTAGAAAAAGTTGTTTTAAAAAAAGCAGAGTTAGGTTATAAAACCAAGGGAGCTCCACTCAGTAATAAAACTGCAAATTTAGCAAAACATAGCTACTCACTTGGAGAGCAAATATAAGAAAAAGTGTGCTCTGGTCCAACTTGTAACATTTTGAACAGGGGTCTCAAACTCCAGTTCCCAGCAAGTACTGTCCTGCAGCTTTTAAATGTTTCCCAGCTCCATCATATCTGAGTCAAATAAAAATGGCTCATTACCAGGTCTGCCAAACTTGATGACATGCTAAAGAGGTTAATTTAATCCTTTAATTCAGCGGTTTTGGAGCTTTGATAAATGTAAAAGCTGAAGCGCAGTAGCTGTTCAGGACTGGAGACGGAGACTCCTGGTCTAAATTCCTATTTAAAGCATTACCGTATAGATTACCACGAGGCTCCTTTAAGGTGTTCTTGCAAAATAACAAACTTTAAGCAAGAATTGAAAACGCTAAAACCACATCACTGTAATAAAATGTCTATTAAATCTATATTAAAAACATGTTTATAAAAATAATCTAATGTAATGTCCTAATCGCAAATGTAGCATTTTCCTTAGCATCAAGCAAAAACCAATCATAAGCAACAGACATAATTGCTTAAGAACATCAATCTGTGAATAAATGTTGTTTACCTTAGTCAATTGAATTTTATAAATGGTGTAAAAATAAAGATTTTTGATCAATATTCACATTTTTTAAATGTTAATATATGCAAACAATATATTTGCTATGAAACAAAAAGTGGAATGCCGCCTCATTGCATTGAAACATGGTGTGTGGCAGCATCATGCTGTGTCAGCATTGTTCTTCCCCTTGGAATGGGCAAGCTTGTAACAGTGGCTCTGGTACTTTTGTATGCATTTATAACATAACATCCAAATAAATCAAATAATATTGTGGTTGTAATGCAAACTATAAAGGCACAGTAATTGCCGTTTTTGATACTTACCAAAAACTATGACTAGAACAAGAACAGCCATGGCAACACCAAGCAGTACAAGTTCCACATCATTATACTCTGGTATTGAACTGGTGATGTTGCTTGGTTGTGACTGGTTTATTGGTGGTGGTACAGCCGTCAAACCAGCCATGATCTGTTATCAAAACAAATAATGAAACAATTATTTTAAGGATACAGAAAAAGAAAATCTGAAAGTGTTTTGGAAAAAACACAACAGAATCCTAAGTTTTATTCTAAGTAGAAAGTATGACTAATTAAAAATACATGCAATAGTTACAGTTTATTTTTTAGGCTAAAATTAAGATAAACTGAAGATGAACTTTAAAAATGCCTCTTTTATAATATAAATTCCTGAACTTAACTCCCTTTCTTCTATGTTGCCAAATATGTAAAGTAGAAAAAGTTCTGCATCTGTAATCTAGGGACACAATCCTATGAGAACGGAACCACTTTGGTCTTTACAACTGAGATTCGCTAAAATGGTGTTCAATGAAGCTTAAATCCTGACTTTACTCCAAGATATTATAAATAATACCTAAAAAGGCATTACTCACACAGAGGAACAGTATGTCTAACCTTCTTAGACCAAAGCTACTAATTCAGCTTAAATTGTCCCTACTAAATATAATTTTAAATAAAAAAGAACCTTTTGGAGAAACTCGGCTAACTTCTTTACCCATGTGGATGTTAGCTTCCCAGACCACATGTTCACAAGATCAATGCTTTTTATTGTTTCCTTGCAAGAAGGGGTGGCTGCACTTTCCCTTTGCAACTCAGCTCTAAATAATATTTAGTTGCATTAAAATATTCAAACATTGTATGTTGGAACATAGGCCCAACTTACAGCCTTTAACAACAAAAACCTAAACGGAGTTTTTAATTACATTAAATCATTTATAAAAGATAAAAAAGTTCCTTTTACTAACATATGTAAATCTAAAGACAGGACA
>JAVLVB010000635.1:1380818-1399221 GCA_032876305.1 Orestias chungarensis
ATATATATATATATATATATATATATATATATATATATATATATATATATATATATATATATATATATATATATATATATATATATGCTATAGAGATGTGGGTGTGTGTGTGTGTGTGTGTGTGTGTGTGTGTGTGTGTGTGTATTTTCATCTTCTTGTTTTTCCCCACACTTTAAACAGTGGGGTGACATATTTATATATAATGGAGAAGTACACAGGAAATGATAGGTTGTGACAGTATCATGTATATATATGTACATATTTATTTTCTTGCAATGGACCAAAAATGTTATAAATAAGTTATATTTAATGTAAATACTTTTGCTAAACCTTGTTTGATGTTCTGGAGAAGTGGGGGTTCTCTAACTTTCTTATGAGCCAAAGATATGTGGTCTTTCATAGGGGAAGCCAAATGTCTCTTGGTGTTATCAAGAGTTCATCATGTTCAATCCTTTTGGATCTTTATGCATTTTTATTTCCCTCAGATAACAAGACTCCACTTGCAGCATGTGAACTGACAGGACGTTGTTTACCCTGTAAGTTCTTCACTTTATCATATATTGCTTATTTTGAGGTTATTAAGTTAAAAGAGTGTAGCAATTTACGGAAAGAAATATTAAACACAAACAAGTATCTGTTCAAGTCACCAGGGTTCTGGAATCTTTTGCTAACTCTGGTTCATATATTCGAGTGTACAGCATGTACACTTTACTTTTGCACACTGCGCTAACCTTTTCACTTAAGTATACAACAAGCAAACAAACTGAAGCTGGGAACAAGCTGGTCTTGTGGCACGCTACACCTAAAGGTGCATATGCATTATGCAACACAGGTACTGGAAGACCTGGACCAAGGAGCTGAAATAAACTGTAATAAAACACACCTTTATTAAGGCAGTTGTGTTGGATGCACATTGGTGCTGCGGTTGGCAGAACACCGGACACAGATCAGTGAGAGCATTGGAACAAGGAGGCCTTTTTCTGCATCATGCCACAACTATAAACTTTTGATTTCATGAGCATTTATTTAGTAACTGTCATGCATGAACAAATGACTTTTATATACACAGGGCTGACTGGCTGAGTATAACAACTCTTTTACTGAGGTGGCCTTATTGACAGCAGATGCATGCTGTGCCTTGTTTGCTATTCTGACCGTCCATGTCAAACATAGGGGGGATGGTTGGCACTGTTAGGTCAGTTCAGGTTAAGGATAAGTAAGTCATTGTAGGAAAAACCTCTTCTCAGTTGGTTCTAACGTAAAACCCTAAATAGGATAGTTTAATTGTCTTTAAGTTAAGTTTTGTAAAGTTATACTATGTGAGTGTTTTGCATAGTTGTAGTTGAAACTTATAGTGAGTTTGTAGGAAAGTAATTCAAACAGATAATAGAGCAGAGTTTCCATATTTCAAAGATTTTGGCAGTTAAAATTACATGGAAATGTTCATATCCACATGTCATAACACTATATTAACTATATAAATATAGTATTAAAATGAATATTGAGGAGCTAAGTTTTCTCAAGACACATTTGAAACTTCCAGGTTATGACTAAAGTGGTGGTAATTAGAACAAAAGTAGAACGAAAACCTTTAGATTTTGTTATATTTGTTCTGTGAATTTCTAGGTTTCATGCTTGTTTGAAACTGTGGTCGTGTACAATCTGCTAATCAGGTAAATTAATATTGAACATTGTAACAAAGTAAATTAAGTGCATAAACTGATTAACTTTGAGGTTTAAGCATATGGCATAAATGTCTTTAAGGGTAACTTTTTGAAATTAATGATATGCACTTAGGGACAAATCTGTTTTTGTGCATGTGTCCACATCACTTTCACCCTGAACTGAACAAAATAATGTACCCATCTTACCAGGTCCTTTTACAGTACATAAGTAGAAACAGGCAGAGAGTGACACTTTGTAAGACTATCAAAAGAATGAGGCTGCTGTTTATTGCGTATTGCAACTTTGTAAGCTCTGACCATCAAAGTTATATATATTTAAACAACACAGTTGTTGTATTTCAACTAACTTAGTTAAGATCTTGTCGTTTGTCACATGTTGAAATAGAATCCTGGTGTTCTAAATTAGGAATGGAAATTTTGTGGTACTTTTAGTGTGAATGGCTAAACAATATCTTTACTTGTTACATTTCCCAAAACTATATAATATCTTAATGATATAATGGAGTTAAATTAAAACGTAGCGTTTTAATCATGTGCTGAAGGTGGGGTGTCAAAAAGGGTCAGAATTTCATTAAGAGATTTAAATTTAAAGGCATCAGATCCTTTTTAAAACTATTTTTTGTCAAAAATATAACACAGGGGCGCTGTAAAGTTTTACAACACACTTTCATGGCTGGAGTAGGTCTTAATAAACGTTATCTAGCACAAGACTGAGTGAACAAAACATTTATTTTATGTAGCAAAAACTGACTGGCCATATAATTGTGTGATTTCTTCACTGTTCTATAATATTACTGCGATGTTGTATACAGAAGAAAGTCTACAGATCAAAAAATGTCTCAAATCCTCAGTATTCAAAAATAATCTATCCCTTTTGAAAGGTCGCAGAGTAAAATTGCTTATTTAGCTTTTACACGTACAAAATGTCTGTTAATGCAAGTGTAAATGCTGTTTGGTCAACATGATTTTCCGCTCAAAAACATTAACTGGCATTATTCCAATGTAATCTAAACACTTGGACTGCAGGTTGATGGCATCTGTGAGGAGCAACATTGATTCACATGTGTTTACTCAGCTCCACAGCTTGCCAGCCAGTAAAGGTGCTTAGTATTTAGTTTTTTTTGAAAGTTCCAGGTTTGACCATGATAGATTTGTTGTTTTATCAAAATTAGTTTCCAGATGTAAGAATTGCTCTCCTACATAATACTTTTTACATAACTCAAAAATAAATGTACATTTTTTTCTCCCCAAGATATTTAAACAATTTGTCATTTAATGAGAAGATAATGGCTGTCTTTCCACGTGTATGTTTGAAAATACTTCATGTCAGAACGATTATGGATTGCTTGGACACTTATCTCCAGACTCTTTTAAAAAATCAATTTTTTATTACCTGTGCTCACATGGCCCTTCCAGTTACAATGAACGAGTTCAGGAAAGACTTGCTGTGAGTGATGAACATATCAAACTCACTTTGTCAGTCAGTATTTTAACATTATAAGCATTTAGATTAAAATGTATAAAATATCTGCAACGACATCTGCTTATTAGCTCATCCTTTTACCTCCTTAAACTGATGATCTTTGAACTGTTTGCTGACCCCAGAAGCTGATCAATAATATTCTTGACGGTTACCCGCAATAACACAGCTTGCTACATGGACTCTACCCTAAACCTATCTGAATACTAGAGATCACTACAAAATAAGCTTCCCTTTAAAACATTGAATAAACCCCAAGTGATTTACCTGCATCTGATAACTTCATGTTCAGATTTTCTGATGATAAAGTAATTCTCTCCCTTTTTTCACAAATATCAGCTTTAATCACCTGAAGAAAGAAGTTTTTATTTGACCCAAAGTCAGCTGGAGGCCACTAACCAGTGTTCATATTTAATAAATCAGTTGCCTGCAAATAAATTGTAACACAAATAGACGACACATTCTTACCGACTGTTCAGGTAGACGATGGAGGTAACTAAACTTCCTGCTGTAAGATAGTGAGTCAAAAAAACAAAACAACTATGAAGCTGACAGGAGACAATATTTCAATGGAACCATAATCCTGACAAGCTTTTTCCATTTCCATCAAAATCTTGAAAAAAAAAAGAAAGTTTGACTGGAGGTCATTGCATTTAGGTTTTAAACTGTATTACAATGTTTTATTATGTATTATTATTTGTTATGTTTGCAATGTATATATTAAGAAAGTAGTTTAAGGAATGAATGTATTACACTGGGTCTAAGTTTTGAACCAGGTAGCCTTCAGTGCCAAATTTCCTTTGGATAACATCTTGTATCATATCAAGTCCAAACAAATCAAACCAATGCACAAATATTAGGATGTTTTAGCAAAAGCTGAGAAGAAAAACTTTTAGCTCTATAAACAAAGATCCGACTTTCACCTACGAATTTTGTACATTCGTACGCACCTAAACCCCCACCTTAGCTGCAGTCAGTAGAATAAACATGTCAGCAGAACAAACTTTAACAAAATAAATTTCAAGATCCAAAACGTTTTTTCTGTCCACATAATATAAAACATGTAAATGTATTGCAAGTTATATTTATTTAGCAAATTGGGACATAATAATTTTCTGCCAAGGGATTTTATTCCACTTAGCAGCTTTTAGAATTGGAACGAGAAAATTGAAATGCTGATTTGTTTTAAGGCGAGATTAAATCCTTCAGAAAAAAAGTTGATTGTTTCATTTATAATTTCCAATTTGTAACAAAACTCCTAAACTGAACAAAAAAAGTGTTTTAGTTAGATGTTTTCTAAAATGAGCAGGTGTTAATTTTTTAATGTATGTGTAAAAGCACCTGTAGGAACACATAGCGTGTGTGAAGCTAATGTATGTAAAGCAGACTTGCAGAATTGTTTCCTTACCTCCCAACTTTGCTCTGTTTAGTCCAATGACTTCATTTTTGCTGTTCTTTTAAATCCATAACATCTTTGAATTGTTCTCCTCAGCACATCGTACTCCCCTATTTGATGATTGAAACGGTTACACAAGCACTCTGTCTTGCCTCTTCCTCTTTGTTCCTGCTCATGTGTGCACTCGGTCTTTTCAGCCCTTAACCACACTTTGAAGCAGCTGAGCCTGTTGCCCTTATTTTAAGCAAGCACCCATGACATCACAGCAGGACAGTAGCCTATCAGAGCACAAGAATCAGCTTTCAGTGTATATGGCATGTCTGTAATGTTCTGACACTCTGCAGTGGCCGGTACATTTAAGGTTTTAGGAATTTCTGTTTTAAGTTATTTTTTTTTTTCAGAACCAGATGTTTCACTCACATGTGAAAGCAGCAAAGTAAAACCACAACTCCCCCCGCCTTTGGCTGCTGTCATGATGTGCTTCTGCATTTTACATATTCAGCTGATCATGCTCTTTCGCATTGCTTTGTAGTCTAATACTTTGTCTATTTAATGTGCACAACCCTAAGTTATTTGTCCATGCATGGCTGTGTGTCCTGTGTGCTGAGTGATGAACTGGTAACCGGCCAAGGTTGTACCTTACCTTGTGTCTAATAACTGCTGGATGTATTGAGATGTTGCTACACCATGTCTACATAATTTTCTAACCTCCATCTGTTTATAAAGCACCATGGCACATTTTGGATGAAAATACCCCCAAAACATGATATTATCAACCATGTCCTTTATACTGGGGATGGTGTTTGACCCAAACACAAGGTTGCTGTTTATTTGTCCAGGACTAAATTATGGTTGCTAGAACTTGGGAAACCATTCACACTGTTGTTTCTTTTCTGTAACCTATTCCAGTTTATTTAAGGTACTAAGGTGTTTGTCGTTGTCTAGAACATCAGCGCATAAAAGTCCTAAGTCCTTTAACCCTTAATGTCATAACGATTAAGCTTCTGACCCACATAAACAGAGGAATCTCAGGAGATCTATTATAATGAATTTATTGAAAGGTGTAGATGGAGATCTGGCAACAAGAAGCAAAGGGCAATGTCAATGTACGGCGGGACAACAGGAACAGCGGGCGAGCGGAAAACGGCAGGAGACTCTGAGCAACAAAACGACGTGGGAGACCGGAGACCTCTGAGGGTGAGGACAGAGCAGGTGAGTTGATGTATTATGGAGGTAGAAGAATGTTGGAACGATCTTACTTTGAGTGGATGGGTGGTTGACGCCAGGGAGGAGTGAGTGGTGAGTCCTTTCAGCAGTAATCTGATGGTGAGGTTGTCCAGTGGGCGTGTTTGGTAGATGGAGCGATGCTGGAGCGGGGAGACCGAGCTGGGCCAAGAAGAGTGGGGAAACCAGACGTATGCGATAAACCAGAGAGGGATCTTCAGCGGGTTTGAGCGCTAGTGATGGCGGAAACCTGAGGTGAGTATAAGGAAGGTTAGGGGCATGGGAAACAACAAAGTATCAAATTAAACTCAAAAAGGCAACTGGAGACAAACTAGAAAACACTAGAAAAAACACTAAAGCTAGAGATCACACAAAAACAGCGCGTAACTCTAGAGACTTGAGACTGCCACTGAGGACCTGAAATTACCGGGAGTAAACAAACACTCAGGTGTCAAGTACCTGATCCACCACTCCTCTTATACTGGCTCATCTCATCAACGCCAACCGGGCACACCGGGAGGTGGAAGGCGCTCCAGCAGAGAGAGAGAGAGCACTGGCGACCCCCTGAGCACAACCTGGAGACGAAGCTGAAAAGACTCACTCTGAAATTTCATTAATGATAAAAAATATCCTAACTTCTAAGTCCTTCAAACTAGCATTGTACCTTAAACAACACCTAATTCTAGTAACTTTCAGAGGGGTTGTGACTGTACACTTTATGTTGTCTTCTTTTGCTGATTCCCCTTTTGTCATCTGCCTGTGGAGTAACTCTTGGTTGCCATCACCAAAGTATTGCGCAATGTCTTACTTTCTGCTGTGAGTAGCAGCAATACTCATTCATCGCATGACAGTGTTGGTTGCATGCATTGCCTTCCCAGAGGCATCATCACATATTCCTGGGTCAAATGTTACAACAAAACCATGGGAAGAACATCAAGCGGTCTTAAGTAAAACGAAATCCTCGACAATATAGATACTTCCAACAGGGCAATTGGGGGAAAAAAAGAATTGCAAAAATGTTTTTCATAAATTGTAAAAGAAGGAAATATTCGTTTCCTGAACAACAATGAGCAAAAAACATAATCAAATCTGAAATGTTTGCATGGAACAGAGAAAAACACAGAGACATAGGCATTGTGTTAAAAAAAGGAAAAGATTCTTTCAAAATCCCAGAGGAGGTAAGGTTAATACAGACCACTGGTTATGGAGAAAAAAAATGTAGTTTGAAAAAGTACAATTGTAGTAAAAACATGTAACATAAACAGTAAATAGAATAATTTTAAACTGCTGAATTATATGAAAACCTAAACTGTAACTGATTAAAAGCTCCAATTACTTGGATTACATTTTTAGAAATTATTAACTGAATACATGCGTTTATATACAATAAGCATAACTGCACAGAAACTGTGGCTGCTATGTAATAGAAATCTTTTTTGCTGTATTAGCTGTACAGAGAGTGAAGAGACTTTGAAAATACTTTGAGGTACAGAACAAAGGTAAATACATGCTACAGGTTATGCATTTTTCTCATCTTAACATAATGCCATCTTCTACAAACTCACTCAGTTCGAGTGCAGAACAAAATTGATAAATCGCCCTATCAACATGCTTACACCAAGCCGTGGATCTTTGCAGCTCTTCCACTGTGAACTTGTTATCCCCTGATTAAAACGCTCCTTACCCAATCAGTCAGTTTAGTTGTACAATCCTCTCTTAGTAGAATTGTAAAGGTACCATATTATTTCCATCAGGAAAGATTGATTAAACTGAATAACGTAACTGGTAATGGCTTCTTCAAAACTTTTATCCCTCAAATGTTTTGTGCGTGTCAGGTTCTAGATAATCTTGTATCTTCGAACAAACTCATAAAGGCTTTATAGGTGAGGTGTATTTATTTGACAATTATAAATTGTATTTATTTGTGCAGGTTAAATTGTATATGCCTGCCAAACATGTAAGGTTTCCAATTAAAAAACATTTATGTTTTTTCACCTTTTTCTATATCATATAAACATTTAATCTTATTCACAAGAAAATATGATGCTTAAAATCTCCTACAATGTGAAAATCGGAAAAATATATTTTATAAATAATTTTGCAAGGCACTGTTCTTAAATGTTGAGAATCTTTGGAAGAAATCATCTTTTATAATTGTACAAAACTAGCCTGAGACACAAAGTTTGTGAGAATGCTTAAAAGAAGCATAAAACCCCAAATAAAATGCATGACAAAATCACCAGGTTAAGCTGTCTGCCTCTGTCTGTTTTATCATAATGACAACCTTGATACTGGCTGCCAAAACATCCCATATTGGCACAGATGCTGGCGTGAAACAAGAACAGGATGCCAGCAGTGCAGCTGTAAAGGAGCAAGCCAGCACAAACAACACATCCAGCAATACCGAAACTTCTGTTTTATTGCTTAAAGTGAAATGTTTTACAAACAACGACAGACACTTATCAATGAGAAGAAGCCATATTCTTGTAAAGACAAGCGCAGGCCCCTGCCATGTGATTTTTATATTTACAGTGCAGCCATGCGTTAAAGAAGCATCCAAACTTAGCAGGCAGAGCTTCAGACACGTTTTCTATCTTTTCCCTGTCCTTTAGTCACCTCTTTTTCCTTGGTGACGTTTTTGCTGGCATATTTGTCCAAGCAGGCCAGAGAAACATTAATAGAAAAAAGGATGTAATCAGAGACCCGTTTTACCATTTGAAGTCTAAGCTTCATTGTTACACCCTGGGTCAGTTATCATTTGATATGCCAGCTGATACTATGTAATGTTTGGGCAGGACATGTTCTGCTGAGGCTAACAAACGCTGCTGCCAACCACCTAAAATAATTAATTTGAAGGTTGTTTTTTTTGTTTTGTTTTTTTAAAACCTCCACAGGAAAACAAGAGATGGTATCGCAACAAATCTAGCACCACCACTTGTGGTCATGTGTGTATTGGGTTTGTCCACTTCACACGACAGAGTGTTCCTCAGAGAGAGCAAACAAATAAATAAATGGGTCATTACGTATGGCTATATCCTCCTGACCAACACATTCCTCCCAGCGCCTCTTCCTGTCCGTGACTTTTGCATTTGCTTATCCCTCCATATACTTCAGTCCGCCCTCTGCACCTACACCTAATCCAGAGCTATCCTGTGCTAATAGAACCCTAATGCATTAACCATCAGCTGACCACTGAATGATCACAAAGGGTTTGAAGCTAGCATTACTTTCAATACCACACTTTGCAAAAGCACTCTTACCCCTTGAAGATTTTCTTGTTTTTTCTTAACAATTAAACAGTAAAAAACACTAACAAGACTAAGATTACTAATGCTAAAATTGTGGCTTAAACCACTTTTTTCAGTACAAATAAGGGCATTCAGTCGTAAAAAACCCCCAAAACAAACAAACAAACTAACAAAACAACGGTCTCTACGATACACTGCAGAAAAGATGAGATAATCACCAAAACGACATTGGATTTAATTAAGAGATTCATCTGCAGCTGAAGAAAATAACGTAAGTATCTGGAGCAAGATCATGGTGTCGTGAGGACCAGTCAAAGTTCTAAAGAAAAATACAAATTCTTTTCCTCACCAGGGACTCGGTTTGTGTGTTCTTTTCAAAGAACCCGGCTCTGTGAGATACATCCTGTACGTATGAAGTACACTGCGGACGCTGAGGTTATGCTAAAGTGTTTCCTGCTGCTACATCTGACACAGCCACAGGTCTGTGTCTATATCTACTAATTTCCCAGGCCGGTTGCTGCATTGCTTTACCAGAGGCTTTTGATATTTATCATTGCAGGGATACGACAGTCGCTGCCTATCATGCCTACCATCCTATTTATGTATAGAAACTTTATTTCGTTTGTAAACGCAGCTTTGCATGAACTCTATTTCGTTTATTTTCTTGATTGTTTGACAGGGATAATGCAGACAAACAAAGCAACAAAGCTGTGTCTGCAGGTGATGACTCTCAATTTGTTTCAAGGCATAATCATGTTACTTTATGTAAACGTGTGACATCAATGAATTCTACTCTCTATATCCTTATTTTTGCATTTTGCAAATCTAAATAATTTTGTCCTACGAGGTCTTACATCATTCTGTAGTAAATTTTCTTTGTTCATCTGCCAAAAATATATAACAAAAAACATAACATAAGTATTTGCAAACGTATACAACAAAAACATTTCACAGATAAGATGAGTCACCTAAAACAAATACCAGAATTTTTTTCCTGGGTCCAAGTCAGAAATTATTTAGATAAATAAAATAAAATAAAATTAGGATTATAATAAAAAAAAGACATAGGTAGGACATAGCTAAAAAGTGTCCTTTTACCTATTCTACCGTTTAGGCAAAATAACCCCAAAAAGCCTTTATATCACTAAATCAGTGAGTGCCCACACTTTTTGAGCTTCCGAGCTTCTTAAAACATAACCAAAAAAAAAACAACAAAAAAAACATGACCAGTCCTAATGGATCTACCATCGCCACCCCACCCGTGCCCCCCCAGAAGAACAAAATCACGTTGCAGCACGACGACTATTCATTTCATATTATTTAAATCACTATTATTGGATATTTTGCACTTTTAGGATGAATTACATTTTAATTGAATTTAAATTTACTCTATAACACATATGAGTTTGTCTTGCATAACTGAAATAACCAATTGTGGAATGTGTGTACATATATACAGTGTATGTAGAGTTCACGGGGGTTTGGTGCTACCCTGGCCTCGCGCTACTCTAGCTCCACCTCTGCTAAGAGAGACTGGGAGACTCGACGGGCGACACCGTAGATTGCTAAGGCAGCTAACGCAAGAATAACGTAGAGTTAGCGTGTGTTTGTGTGCTTAAATGCGCCTTAGTCTGCTGCCTGGTATTTGAATCGAAAGACAAAGGGAAGGATGAATGTGGTCATCTATTCCTTTAATGCAGTGCGATCAACCCACACTCCTCTCGCGCTCGACGTATTAGGCACCCCTGGACTAAATCCTTCATTTGACTCACACAGAATACCAAGTCGAGAGTTTCTTTTACACAAAACATTTTGATGATTACAAAAACAAAACAATGATGATCGCAAAGATATCTAATGAAACAAAAGTGAAACATTTAAAAAGTTGTAAGCCCACTACATTTAACAACTTAGAAGTAACTGACAATTTTAGAAAAGTTGTATCATTCTGACCGTCAGACATGGTAGTGGTAGTATAATGATCTGGGCTGCTTAGTTGCTTTATAATGGAGTCTTGAATTCTTAGCCATGGAAGTGACATCACAGGAAGTCGATGTTACGAGATCTATTGCTCGAATGTTTAAAAACTTTCACTTCACAGCAGTTAACCTCTGCAACTGCAGGAACCAAAACTAATAACCATCTTTAAAACATCGGCGATTCACTTTCTTTTTTCCTCTCCCGGTTTCTTTGAAAAGGACGGCAAAAGACCTACTTCCTGTGATGTCACTTCCATGACTGCAACTTTTCGCCGTGGCTAAAGCTGCGCCTAACTTCCGTTATAATGAATTGTTTTGTGCTGTGGTTTATTTTGTAGTGTTGTGGCTTTTGTTTAAGGGGCTTGCAAATTTTATTTTGTAGCGTCGTGGCTTTTTTTTTGCTGTGACACTTCCGGGCCACTGTCATCGTATGTTCATATCTCTGTAACTTTACCATTTTCCTTTTCCGGTGCATTTAAACCAGACAAATTAAATATTAAAATCCAATTCAATCCTTTTCCATTTTGACTTTGTGATCACTGTCTAAAATTGAAAAGTGAAAAACCAGGCATATTTTCATCTGGGATCATCTGGGAAAGAACGAATGATACACGGATTAAAAATCAAAAGCTGATTTTATTTTTATAGTTTTTGGGGAGTTTTTTTTAATCGAATGCTTCTTCAACACAAAAAAAAAAAGCAGTGAGAAAAGATTTTTACCTTCCTCCTCCATAACGATTTACTCACGTTCTTTCATCCCCCTCACTTTCTCTTTCTCCCTGCTCTCAACTCAATGTCTGCATTTGTTCTCATCACTGTCAATGCCTGAATTCTTTATCTGACATGACGCTTATGCTGCACTGTTCTGCTTCCATTGTACAATTTTTTGCCTTAAATATGAAGTCTAGTTTTATAAGATGATAGTTACATTAAACAACAGCCATAATTCTGCTAAAGTAAGATGTCCTACTATGTTGCCAGCATCTGCACTGGGAGGATGGTTTGTTCAACGTGATGTGCAGTGCTAGTTTTTTTTTTCTTACTTTGTCTCATCTGACCTTCATAGATATGTTTGACTGACAAGATGTTTTATGACTTTGTGTCAACAATAGTTCTCCACTTATCTATTACGGCTACATTTTGTGAGCCATTGACTCTCATTTGTCCTGCTCACAGATTATCCCAGATGAAAAGGAATCCAGTCAGCAATTTATAGGTTTTTGGACTGTTGGAGAAAGTCGGAGTACCTAGTAATAACTTACACACTATAAAGGATAATTTTTACACCCCAGGCGAAAAACTTGTGTTGTGTTTTTGTCAGTCTATGTGTGTTATACCATTAATAATTCCCCTTTGTTCCAGTGATCATTCTGCTCTTGCTGCTGTTCAGCATTCATCAAAATATGCTCAGATGGCCTACATGTTATTGCTCATTCCTATTTGATGTCCATGTTTTCTGTAGGTCACTGCTGTTTCTTCTGTTAGATCCTCCCTGGTTTTTCTCCTGTTCTCTACATGACTCGGAGTAAGTTTTTATTCTCTGTTTTTATTAAAACTAATCATGTTCTCCTTCTGCCTGTATTTCAGTTGAGCTACCACCCCACACAATGTCATACCACAAAGGTTCTACTTTTGTACCAGCATTTTTCTCTTAACATATTTGTATGCTTTATCTTTCTCCGGGATGCACACGGACACAAAGACGTCATTCACAATTCTTTCCTGCAAGTTCGCTGCGCACCAAAGACCTCAGAGAATTCCTGAGTGTCCAAACACATCTGCTCCAGTTACTCTGGATAGGAACCAAAGCTGACTCCGTACTAATGTTCAAACAATGTGAGGGACGCTCTGGTCTGCCAGGGGGGATCGTTAAGCCTACAAGTCAGTACACACTTAAGAAAACACAATGGGTGGTAAGAACTACAACTTAAAGCCACTCAGGGCTGCATCACTTGTATCCTGTGACTTTGCAGAAAGCTGATCCTTTGTATTCTTCACATTTCGTTTTCATGAAAAACGGAAGACTAGGCCTCTTGTTGGAACAATGAACTTACATAAAAACATGAACTCTCAAAAATGTATGGCCCGAATACAAATCTAATTATGTTTTAATTTCTTTTTTATTAAGATGTCGTCATGATTTGTTGATCAACAAACAACTAGAGACAGCTCAGAGTTTTTTTGAATGATTATAATATCGTGGAACACAGGGAGGATTAAAAACTAGAAACTAAAGATTATCTGAGCCTTTTTAAGGACGTACTGTACAATGGGACAGTCTGTCTTCTATTTAAAGAAAGAAGATGGTTATATTTTTGATTTATCAGTTGCACTGTTATCTTCTACATCTATAAATCTGAGGTTTTTCAGGTGTGCACCTTAACCTCTGACCCATGAATTTTTTTTTTAATCAACAATAAATCTGTCTGTAAAGCAAGAAGGCCTTGACACCAAGACCCCACATTTGGCCCTTTAATCATTGGGTGTAGAGGCAGTTCAGGTTATACACTTACACAAACAGGCACAACACATCCACACAAACACACAATGGCTCTGACCTGATCTTCAACCTGTCCCATTTCCTGCCTGACAAACATTAAAACACACAATGTGCATTAAAGACCTTTTGGCTTTTGCAAAAGAGCAAAGCTTGTCTTCCAATCGGGCAAATACTCAGTGCTATAAATATATATATATATATAAATATAATAATTGCTTTCAGAAGGTTACACATGATCATCACAAGCAGGCTTTTTACAATTTTAAAGTTGGGAAAGTTGCATAGCATATAACTGTTGTGTATATATATATGTATATATATATATATATATATATATATATATATATATATATATATATATGTGTGTATGTATGTATGTGTCCTTTTAAATAAGTGCACTATATTTGTTTCTAATGCCATAAATGTGTCTGTACTGTTAACTCATTTTCGGGGAACTACAAGGAAACCGGGAATGAGTGAAGAAGGAGAACTTTAGATATACGCAAGTAGGGAAAGTCTCTCCGAAACATTTTTAAACAAATACAGAATCAAAAACTGTTACTTCAAATAAATACAAGTTATTTCTATGAGTCACCTATTTGCCTCAAAGAAGATCCAAATTGTGTCTGTTAGATGAAAGGAAACTGTGAGATAAGAACCTTTAAGGGAAAACATGGGGACTTCCTCGGGTTAAGCTTGGTATGAATTAAATAGCTGGAAAACCAGTTTCAAAATCCAGAGTGACATGTTTTATCCAGAAATTTACACCACCTGGAATCTTTAAACAGAAAATATCGTCTCTGCTTTACATGTACACCTTCAGGCTTGGGATTTATTTGCAGCCATCTGCACAGATAATGCAAATCTCTTTGAGTTAAAAACTATAGAAAACAGTTGAAACAAGTATGCCATCAGAAGTAATATTAGAATGAATAAAGCAGCATATTTTTCTTTTCTACGGCGCTCACAAATCAACATATTTGACTAAAAAGAAAATTGAGAATTATGCTCACACATGTCTTTGGCAGGAAACCAGCCAAAGGAAATGGCATCTATCAACTCACAATAAATGCCAAAAGCTCAGGTACTAGTTTAAAATGTGTCTTTATCGCATATGCATTACAATTTCATCCTCATTGTGCCTTTGAGAACGATTTACTCTCTTGTAGGCAATGTCTGTTTTTGTCACAGCTAAACAATATTTTAATGTCAAATAAGGATAAAAGTAAGCATAAAGTAACCAATTTAAGGTCAAATTAGATGTTCTTAGCCCAGCATTTGACTAGGCTACTAAAAGCTGGATTTTCTACAATTCTTTTGAATCAGCTCATCAACAAATTCATAAAATGAAGCCCACCTAGTGATAAGAAGCACAAAGGAGAGTTCGCATGTACAATTTGAACCCTCATCTTACACTGAAAAAAGTTTAAATATCCACAGTATATTTTTAAAACTCCCTAATGAGAACATTGTAAGCATTATACAGCAAATACCCTTTATGTTACTGAACACTTCAACTGCAGGTCGAACAAATGTTAAGCAGTTGTGAGCGCAGTTCATACCACCGCCCTTCCTGACCTGTTACAGTGGGGCTCCAGGGTGGGAAAGGTTCAAGCTTGCAGAATGTTAGCTCAAAAATATATAGCTGACTTCCTGACCTCCAATGAGCACGAATGTAACACTAGATCTTACAGGGGACTCTGGTACAGTGTGTTACTCCTGGTCATTCCTCATTAAAACCCTCAAACATCTGACTTTTTCCGATCAGGGTCCTGTTCTGTGGGATGACACCGCAGGAAATATCAGAACAAACTAACATTAGTTTTATTGTAGTTTATTTATAGTGTCACATTTTATATAATTAATCAAGTATTAACTATAGGATTATAAGATTTGCTTTGTTATGGTTTTGTAATTTGCTTTGTTAAGTATCTTCATCTTTACAAGATGAAAATCTGGTTGTTCAAAGTACACTCTGTTTTGGTTAGCATTAAAAATGTTCGAGGTTCGTCCTGACTGTCGTCGTCTGGGTTATTTTCCAAACAGTTTTAACCAGGAAACCTTTGAGCTCCGACTGGAAGTTGTCTGTCCAAGAACACACGCCACCAGTTAGTGACTCACTGTGGAAAAATAGGGGATCATGAAGCAATTTAGTAGATATGAATGTCAGCTGGGATTTAAGAATAGAATAAATATTCCAAATAAGAAAATAGTTACAATATTTGTACTACAGAAATATATAAAATACACATCTGTCTGTCTGTCTGTATTGTTAAATTTCCCCCTTTTCCAATGAAAAAAACCAAACAAACAAAAAAAATATTCACACCAATTGACGTTGTCTAATCAACTCTCAACGTGTTACTATAAATTAGTTGGGCTACAGAAACTATTATACTTTTAAATACTACTTTTATAAGCAATAATATATAAATATTTTATTTATGAACTATGATATTTTTTAAGTAAAATATAAACGCAGTTTATAAGCGAGATCGTTAAACCCCTAAAAGGCCTGACAATTGTTTGTTTTTTTATTCAACGATGTCCAGTTCAAAACAATGTCCTGCTTAGAAACCTGTTGAAATTTTGAGCTAATCTGTGAGTGTGTTGAGAGTCACTGTCCATTCAGGCAAGTGTTATTGTCTCCCAGGCTATATGTCCTACCTAGTCTCTCTGAAATGCTAGTATTTTCTTAGAAAGAGCCTTAGTCCCTCCTGTAGCAAAAACACCAAACACAGCAAAATGCTTCGACTGTTGCTTTGGATGTTGTGGCCTCTCCCCTACAAATGGGTGTTTCAGTCCATCTCCTTACACGTCTCATTTCAATCTGACAGTTTTTTCAAGCTTCATCCAGCATTTTTCAAATGGTCTTTTGCTTTGGGTCTGATGCAAGCATTTCAAATCTCTGGGAAACGGAAACGGTCTCCTTCCTGAACATCATTTCCCATGCCGTGTATACTCGCATATAATTGCTTGAGCAGATAAACCTGGTGCTTACAGGCATACAGAAATGGTATTAAAAATAAAACCAAACATATAGAAGTCCCCAGTTTCCCTCCTGTTGTAAAACTTGGTTTCTTATGATTTTCTGATTATGCCAAAAAGGAAGAAGTATGTGTACATTTTCAGGTTTCCGTTGAGTTAATTCAAAAGTACTCAGTAACTTTAATAAAATATAAAATCATAGTCTGGGTTCTATGATCTTTGTTAATAGCTGAATTTAAAGTAAATTAACATTTCTAAAAATAAATCAAACAACACAAAACAAATATATATATGTTCATTAATGTAGACTTTCTATATATTTTCTTTTTCATTTTGTAACCACAATTATTTTATTTATTTTATTTTTTTAGAATAAAGAGACTTCTAATAATAATATTAAAAAAACTGACATTCATGACTTAACTTCTTTTGTTGTGTAAAGGTTAGATGCCCAATTTAGGAAAGAAAAAAGAAAAAAGATGATAAAAGAGCCAAAGATAAAGGTATGTTATGCCCTCTTTATTCATGTCATAGATCTTTATTCATTCATTCATGACGTTAACATTTGTTAGCTGGGCTGGCTATAATCTGGGACAAGAGTGGCTTAAGTATGGAGTAAGATCACTGTCAAAATGTAGTATTCGCAACTCTAACATTCATATTTGTATTCATATTTCAATTAAGTTCTTGTACCCCAAATTCTGCTGAAATATTTGTGAGTCTGACAGTATGAATCCAAAAGCTGTGAGTGCAAAGCCTTATGAATACAGCTGTATTTTTACGACTACGAACTCTTATTCTGTGGACACGAATTCAACTTTGTGGGTACGAGTAAAAAATTGTTACGATGGGAGTAATTCCATGTAGAACCGCCACTGAAGCCACCCAAGAATCTCCTCGCTTAAATGTATGACTTTTATACTCAGAAATATTAAAATCGAATCAAATACTACGTTTGAGGACTGCTAAACCAAATTGATTGTTTAAATCAGTGTGGCTTATCAGTGAATAACATGTTTGAGGAATGCTTCTCGCTAAAATGAAAAAGTTATATTTATATAACTCACTCTGAATTATGTTGGGATTTTTTGACGTCTACTGAACCAGAACTCCTATGTCCTTGTGTTTGGTGGACATTGTTGTTGTGTTTACAACCTGGTGCAAGGCCACATTTCCTTTACTATGTCCTTTCCAAGAGGATGTGGCTACTTGTTTCTCAGAAAAAAATGCCTTCTGTGTTTGTATTATCTATTGTACTAATCTACACATCTTTTGGTTGGTCCAACCTATCAACGCTTTTATTATGAATTGGAAAAAGGGCTTCACGGTTCATGTTTCCCTTTCTTCAAGCTGTATGTTTTATTCCTCTCAAACCACAGTGTTGTGTTTGTATGCAAAAACTAATTCCTGATACCGACTGGTCTTATCTGGGCTGTCTGACAAACATCATCACACAATCTTTCACCAGACTTCACCTTTTACTCTGTCAAACAAAGGTGCAGTCCTCATAATAAAAACAGTTTAAATGTTGACTGAAGTAGGAGTTCGTCACACTTCAAAAATATATATAAGCACTGAAAAAACTGATGAGTTGCTTTAGCATCTCTGCAGGAGCAGAGGGGATCTACAGCTCAGGCGGGAAACGCTGTTGACTAAAGAATTATTAGTTGTGGTCTCCACAAATCTGACCTTCATTTAAAGGAAGGCAAGGCAAGGCAAGGCAAGTTTATTTGTATAGCACATTTTCGTGTACAAGACAATTCAAAGTGCTTTACATAAGAAAAAAGATCAGAAAATGAAACAATAAAATCAGTTTTGAATTTAAAAGAAATAAAAAAATAAAAATAAAAAATAAAAAATAAAAATGAAATAATAATAATAGTAATAGTACTCAGTTGCTATA
>JAVLVB010000635.1:1399321-1423460 GCA_032876305.1 Orestias chungarensis
TGATGGATTTATCGGTTTTAAAGATGATATGCAGGGAGTAGCTCCAAAAAGAATTAAAAAATAAATAAATAAATTAAAAAATAAATAAAAAGAATGAAAAAACACAAAACGCAGAGCTGAAGCAGGACAGATAAGGGGAAGATCAGGAGACAGAGAGAAAGCGTCCGCCTCCGTCGAGAGCAAAGCAAGAAAAAAAAAAGCAGGGGACAAAAGGACAAAAGCCACTGTTTAGGGAAAGTTATAAGAATTGCTGGAGAAAACAAGACCTGCAGGTAAAATGAGACAGACCTTTCTAAATTTAGTTACTTTTGTGTCACTATATTCTTTTTGACCAGGTTGTCAGACTTAACAATGTGTGTTTTTCTGACCCAAAATGAACCTTGAATTGCATGCATTGGTCAGGGCTCACAGTTTTGACTCTGCACTTCTGTTTTTCTACCAGAGGCAAAACAGGCCACAGAGATATGACAGGGATCTTTGAGATGGATTCAACCCTCCACCTCGAGGAGCTGATGTTTGCAGAAAAAAATCAGGTCAGATCTATGACACATGGCGCTCAGGTCAGAGTTCAAAACGCTGCTGTTTCATGCAATCCTGTTCTTGCAGTTTAAATTGTGAGATTGGTTTTTTCTTCTCCTTTGGAGGAAGAATTCACACATTTAGTTTTTTTCCACGGAAACATCGGTAGGAGGTGTTGGGAAGTAACAACGGTGGGTTTGCCAGAGTTTGGAGGAAGTGTCCTGCACATTGTTTCTCAATTACAGGGATGTGAGCCAGCATGGACTACAAGTTGACTCTATAAACATGTTTTGCTGCTGGATGCTATTGCATGCAAAGAAAGAAAATCATGTTAAATGCTCAACCACTGAAAATGTTCTTTAAACAAATAATAATTTAAAGACAATAATGTGACAATGTGTTTCAGTTCAGTATGGTCCTGAATAAAGCACACACACACACAACAAAAAACAACATCAGAACTATTTAAGGCAAAAAGCAAAGTTATTGTACATTTTCACAGAGGGAACATTCTCTGGATTTCTAAGTCAATGTGGTTTCTCTGAACTGAAAGCGTCGGACTTCTCCTTTCTGAACATATATCGCCCTCTGTTGGTGTTTTTCTATGTATTTGCGGATGGTATGATTTTGTTGAACTTTCCTACCTTTTGCTTCAGTTTATCCACCTGATTGAGATGAATTTAATTGTGATCATCACAGAAATAAATAAATAGATTTAAAAAAAATAAACCTAATTTCTCAAGAATATAAATTTAGGACTCCTAATTTTACATATTTTCTCATTCTCCACTATGCAACAAAGGCTTTGTATTAAAATTCTCAAAGAAAAAACAAAAAAACGTTTTGCATCCAATCCAGCAGACTGTATTGCTGAGGATAAAATCACCTTGTAACCAACTGCTTGCTTCTAGAACATAAAAATAAACCCATATGTGATGCCTATATTTTTTTATTGGAGGACTTGATATAAATCTTTTAGTCTCGGGATGAAAAACACCCACTTTGATCACTGACTCACGGGTTTAGTTGTCAAACTTTCTTGTAACAATGAAGGGGGGGGGGGCAAACTCGGACTTGAACGCAGACGTATCCGATATGAATCATCATTTAACAAAAGAAAAAGAGCAAACAACAAAAACAGAATAACTACAACAACAAGCAGAGACTAGAAAACACATCTCATAAATAAGCCAAGAAAACCGAAGGATCCAGGGTGGAAAGAGAGAAAGACGCAAGTTTATATACTGCGGAAGAAGTGATGGAGAGCAGCCAATCACAGGAGTTTGGCCTTAACTGGGAAAGGGAGCAGGCAAAGACAGGATGAGAAACACCTGAGAGGAAAAAGCTGCCATTGATTTTCAGCAACTAAATTGCATTTAATACTATAGACAGCTTCCAGTCGGAACACAATATCTAAACAGGCTTATGTCTAAGAGACCACTACAATCTAACATGCACATTTTACCACTGCGTGTGAAACTCAGAGCTCCATGAACGGATTCGAGAGAAGATGCAAACTCCACGGAGGAGCATTTCAAATCCAGGACCTTCTTGTTGCAAGACAACATTGATAACACAATGCAGCTCATTCATTCATTTTGGTGTCATCATTTCATTCACTAATATGAATTAATTCATTTCTTCTTGAATTCTTCGTTGTCATTCAGGTAATCCCTCCTTAACATTACTTTACGCACGTAATTATATGTATTTTTTGATATGTTGCAATTTATTACGTTTATATTAAGTTATTAAATTTGTATTCTTTCTCCAGATAATAATAATAATAATAATAATACGGTGTATTGACATTGGTTCATTTAGTTGTCTTTGTGTTTGCTTTTGTTTAATTACAAGCTCCATGAGAGGGTTGAATGACTTCTCTTTTCTGACGCTGCGCGGCGCTCTGGCACCATAATTGTGGGATGGATGCTGACGGTGCGCACTGACCTCCCCATCCAGCCCTGAGCCAGGACGCAGCAGCGCAGGATGGTGGTGGAGGGAGCAGGATGGACGTCTGGGCTGGACAGAAAGCTGCTGGAGTTTTTTTCTGGTTGGGGAGGCGCAGGAGCTGAGGGCGTGATGCATAGCGACCCGTCAGTTTCCATTTAGTTCGCTGCCTTTACGCAGGGAGGCGAGGTGCGCTACGCCGCCCGGTAATCCTCCTGGCCGGGGAGGAGCAGAGGGACTCCAGGCTGAAGCGGAGAAAGGAGGGACAGCAGGTTATAAGCCGCACACAAAACAGGAGAGTCAACCAGCGTGTGGTCACATGGACCGACTTTAGTTGGCAGGCAGGCTGCAGGGATTTCATCTTGGCACAATGAGCGGACCAACAAAAGGTAAATAATATTCTAATGGCATAATATAAATGTGTTTATTTTTAACCCAGGTATTGTTGATTATTTTTAATGGTTAGAAATGTGGATTATTGAGAGATCACCAAAATGAATTTGGTCCAATTAGCTGATTACAATTTAATTTTAATTGCTAATACTGCAGTGTGGGGGATTGGCTATTTACTCCAGAGAATTACCAAAGAAAGAAAATAAGTACTCTTGCCTGAAATGATGAATCAATTTTCATTTAAGTACAAGGTCTTTACTCTTTCAGTGTTTATCAAAAAAAACTACAAATCTACCTGACACCATTATTAACCTTAACCATTCAAACAGATGCGACCAAGAAGCTCATAGTGACATTGGAGGAGCAGCAGTGACTCCCAGCTCAGTTGGAACAACCGGTTGACTGAATAACTAATAGTTGTGCCTAACAGTGTGGTTTCAATGGAAACCTCATGCTGTGCTGTGGAGAGTCTTTTTACTTGATCAGCTAGATCAGTGAAGCTGGTCAGATTTGGAAGGATTGATGGATTTAAACAACAGCAGTTTTATCGTTACCTCTTCCACATTAAAAGCATCTTACAAATAATGGTGAGGATTCGACGGTTTAGCCCTTGCTCTTAAACTGTATTTCTACTGAAAACAATGGAGTTGTGTTTAAGCTGACTGCTTTGACTTGCATTACGATAGAGCGCATTGGCTTTTAATCCAGATTTTGAAGTCATTAGGTCAAAGGTCAGAGTTGTGCTGTCAAACAATGCACAATAAACGGCCTTGTCTGACATTAAAAACCATTAACAGAGCGAGGCAGTAAGTAAAGCGGAACCAGTATCAAGACAAATCCAAAAACAGAGGATCCCACCCACTCAACTTTAAATATTCACATTTATCAGTTCCAAAACTGAGAACAAAGTATAAAGCTGCTAATAATAAACATGTTAAATTATCACATTCTTGTTGCAGCCAATCGCAGGTGGCTCAGATCTTTCTCTGTCTGTTGTTCCAACTCTTGTGCTACCATCTGGCTGCAGAACCAAAGCCAACGTCTGTGACACACACCCGCAGCTCCACACATTCTGGAGGAAACATTTTTGTCCTACTTTTACCTTATTTTTTTTTACCCCCCCCCCCATCCTGTAAACATGCACACGCCCACAGCTTGTGCTCTGTGTACACCTTTCCTGCTGTCATCAGCTTAACTTGCCTGCATGTTGTGTTTACTGCGATGGTATAATGCAGTAGCATTTACTGTAATGGAATTGAATGGAGTTTAATTTCTGACTCTGCTGCACAGTACACCGCGCAAGTCTGCTAGTATGCAAAAGTCTGGATGTTTTTGTGACATTGCATACACAAAAGCGGAATTTTTAAGAGTAATGTATTCTTTTTAATTTATTTTAGCAGAGAAATTGTAACTATCCTGTTTTTCAGGTAGGGATTTGTTGTCAGGACAACTATCAATTGTGCCCTTCATAAATTTAGTATATATGGAAGGGTGGACAGAAGAAAACCATAACTCCCCAAATGTAGTTTACCCCAAACCATGTAGAGAGACACAAAATACATGAAAAAAAGGTGCTCTGCTCTAAAGAGATAAATACAAACATTTTGTCTACATGCAAAACAAAGTAAGCTAATTTCATATAACTTTAAATGCACAATAATTTTAAAACAACATGCAATTCTGGCCTGTTCCGGCCTTGCACAGGCCTGTTCTGGCTAGATTGTGAAAAATTAACGAGGGCAGAGATTCAACCTCCAGCAGGACAGCAACCGCAAAAGTACGGCCAGGTGGTTTGAATCAAACCATAATAATGTAAGAATGGTCGAGTCAAAGACTGTAACTAAATTTGTTTGTGAATCTTCAGCAAGTTTGTCTTTGCAGGTCCTCTCCATGTAGTCTGACCAAGGTTCAGCGATGTTGCTGAAAAGCTGTCTCTAGATATGAAAAGGTGGAAGTGACATACCGCAAAGCTTTGCACCTTTAACTTTAATGAAACATGGTTCTCTTATAAAGTTGTTTACGGTAAAACCTAATAATCCAGGTTATTTTTTGTTGAACATTTAGAAATAGTGTCTCTTTCCCTTCACTTTACAATTATCCTTCACCATGCATCGCTCCTTAATTTGCCCTTGATTTTTATTTTCTGGTATTTTAGACAGAGATAGCCTTACATGGGCTTTAATTCAGACAATGTAAAGGAATTGGCATGTGTCACCTCTTAATTTATATCAGTCAGGCTGCTACAGATGATTAAAGCTTGTAAGTCTTCCTGATCTGCTGTTTACGGTAACAGACTTTTCAGTTGATACCGTTAGTAAAGATGCTGCCTTTCTCTGCAACGATTTGGCCAGCTATGCAGGTGACAGGTTTTTCTGAGACTGTTGAGCTTCCTACATTACTGTTTGAAACATAAATAATAATAACAACAAGGTTGTGTATCGTTATTAGTTATTTAATTGTATAATTCCTTTTGGTTTGATTTTAAAGGCAAAAAAGGGAGCTAGAAAAACAAAAAATTCTCTGATTCTTTAATCAATAAAAACTGTCTTATATAAAAAGCCTCTGGCACCCTCATTTTGTATGTGCTGAATTTCATTTATTACAATGTTTATAATTTAAAACAAAGAACAGCATGAAAATCTCTGTAATTTCAGTCCTTCCCTTTTATGTTCCTCCAGTTAAGTACCAGTCAAGCCTCTTTGAAGGAAACCACAACAGCAACAGCTCTCCTCTTTCCACCCAAGGAAACTCCCCTATCAGATGTGAGCGCTGTCGGGAGGCTTGTCGTGGAGAGGTGGTGCGTGTCAAGAACACGCACTTCCATGTTCACTGCTTCACCTGCCAAGGTAATAGAAATCCTAAGCTTCACATGTTTCCTTGTCTCTATGACTAAAATGTTTCATACTTCAGCTTGGTAGTATTGGTCAAGTGCAAAGCTTTCCACCTCTAAAATCACACCCCAAATCAATTTTCTTTATTAAATATTAAATGATTGTCGGTACTCAGACTAGAAGGAACCACCACAATAAGATCCATATTGTTGTCTGTTCAACACAGTGCATGTCAAAGTACAACTGTACCAGAGTCAAAATGCAGAACCTCAAGCAATAAAGAATTTTGATAAATTGAAAAGAAATTAAAGAAATACTGAGAGATAAAAAATAGGTATAGATTTGTGTTGGATATTCCAGGGGATATAGATTTGATCTTTGACATTAGAGTCATTTTAGTCAGACTTATACAGCACATCACAGTCATGTTGTGGGGTTACTGTAAAAAGGTTTTTATCCATAACACTAATTTAAATATGATACAGATCTTAAAACCCCCACAAAAGATGCAATTTGTGAATAAAATTGTCTTTTCTGGATGTTTCTTGTTCCTTGATTTAGGCTAAACAGATGGGACCAAACACAATAAAAGAGGTCTAAAGTCAGCAGCTAGCTTTGCAGTGTAGTTAGCAGGTTTTCGCCCAGTAGCCAAACTCCAACCAGCTAACCTTCTTTTTGAAAGCTGGGACCTTTGCAGTCCCAAAGCGTGCTGCAAGACAACACAGCTCTCTCCATTTGATCTGCAGCAAGCATCGCCTCACTGCTTTCGGTTGCAAAGCACCAAAGAGAGGGGGGAGTTTCTATTTTTACATAAAACACCAGATTTCATCTAAAGCAGTGGTGCTCGCTGAGGTTTAAAAAAAAAAAAATAATAACCAGAGCTTAAAATGATTCCTTTGCTTGTTTGGATTAAAAATGTACGTCTCTAATTGAGTGTTTTATCAAATGGCTGTCAGGTTGTGATCAACGACTCGAGCAGAGGTGGAATTGAGAGAATAAATAATTTATTTTGGGGGAAGAATGATGAACAACTGAGGGAACACACACACAGGGAGAAAGAGAGAGAAGACAGCGAGGGAGAAAACAAAGACTCAACCAAACTAGAAAATAACCTAAACAAAGCAATAACTAAATATAAATAATGATAACAACAATAAACTGAACCAAACCAAAAACACGGATCATGAGAGTGTAAAGTGCTTGGAGGCTGTATGACTAGAAAAGCGCTATGTAAGTTCTGTCCATTTACCATTTTATCTGTAGTTTGAATACACAGAAGAAGATCAAGTTATTGACTAGTCAGTGCAAAGTTGTTGGTATAGTGCTGAATAGTCTCTTAGATGCCTCTTGCATCTTGAAGAACTTGTGTTTAGATCTCAGTCTGGAGACTTTCTGCATGCAGTTTGCATTTTCTCTCCTTCCTAGCAACTCTCTGGGTACTTCAGCTTCCACCTACAACCAAAAAAAGCATAAATGTTAATAGTTCACTCAAAACTAGCTTGAGTGTTTGCATGCATGCTTATCTGTTCTTTATTCATTTTGTTGTCCAGTGACTGACTGGCGAACTGTCCAGGTTGTACTTAATCCGCAAAAGCTGGGCTGGATGTATGGACATTGAAGTTTGTGGTTGTAACAAAACGGGAAAAATGTAATTGGTAAAAAAAAAATACTTTTGCAAGTCAATTTGCTGTATATTATGTGAAACATCAATTGCACCACTTTTCTTCACATTATTCAATTTCAAACGAAAAAATGTTTAATGGACTCTTAAGATTACTTCAAATTATAGTTTTTCTTCTTTGATAATGTAAATTGACTGGAGGGGTCATAAAAGTAATCCGCTCTGTTTTGATGTTACTAGTAAAGGAAGAAAGAGAGTGACAGGAAGGCAGATGCGTGTTAGATTAACAGATCGATGATCTCGTTGATACCTCCCTCGGGTGCATCTGTCTGATCCCTTTACTTTGCTGTCTGCTTCCCTTTCACATCACATTTGATGCCTTTTTACCATTCTGATCTCTTTTATCTCTCCCCTGACTCATATCTTCCTTTTCTTATCTTTTATTTTTCACTTCTGATTCACTTTTATCTCTGAAATAATGCACTCTACTTACTTGGGCATATATAAGATTAATCACATTTCTACTGTGTATGAAGTTGATTTATAGTGCAAAGATGTTTTTTTAGGATTACTGAGAGAATTACGAAAGCTCCCCCTTCTTAAGAAAAATAGAATACAGATGCTTGTTATTTATCTTAAAAGATTTGTCTGAAATCGAACGTACTTGTAGGATATAATCACCTTTTTAAAGAAATAAAATCTGTTGTTTCCTAAAACAAGAAACTGCACAAATTGTCTTTTGGGAACCACCTTTTGGAGTCAGCTTTGTTTGACACAGTGGCTCAGTGTTCCTTGTTTATATTCTTGTACAGTTTTATTTTTATCTTGATAATAACAATATATAATTAGATACAGTTCATTTGTTATCAGTAGGTAGTCTGGTAGCAAATGTTGTCATCCATCATTTAGAGGTTTTAAGTTTCTTAGCCATTTGTTTAATGTAAATTGGTTATGGTGGAGGAATTGATGTAGGTCTAAAACTGTCAGACAGAACTTTATCCAGAACTTCATATATGCCCCAGTTAAATGTTTAGATAGCGATACTTTAGATATTTGGCGAGGGTTTATTTGTCCAGCAAGCTTCTTTTGTTTGAATAATATTTCACGTTTAGTATGTGTTTTTAGTGTTTTTTTCTTTTTTTTTTAGCAACCTTTCATTCATTCATGTTTGCAAAATATGTAGGTGAGGTTAAAGTGTGAAAAATAGAAGTGTGGTATGTTTTCAGGTGCCAGATTTATCAATAAAATGCTTGCATTGGCCAAGAAACGATGTCATAACTAACATTTAACTAAGTTTAACACCAGTTTTCAGTTAAAAATAAATAAGTCCAAGTTGTTTTCTTTTAATGTGTCAGACAGTACTCGTAACTCTTCTTTCTGTACGAAATGATTTTCTTTTACAGCCTCGGCCAGTTGGTTTTGGCAGTAAACCAATGAGATTGATTTGCTGTCCTTAAAATTGGATTTGTATCTCTTAATGGTAAGCACTTAGGTCAAACAGGCTATTGTTTACCGGAAACAAATATCAAAGCATTTAAATATTTTCTTGCTTTTGTAAACTGAATCTGCAGCAAAAACAACAACAACAAAAAAAAATTCAAGGAAAAACAGACACTGGAGATTTTAAAACATAAGTAAAGGAACCACTGTAAAGACACAGTTCTCTAAAGGTATTTCCTTGGATTATTGGGTCACTGAAAGTCAAAACAGATTACAGAGTTACTTCAATATCAGAATCATGAATAGTCTAAATTTTGAGGCAGGGTAACGGTCCTCAGGTGACTTGCTTTGCTATTAAGTTCGGGGAGGGTCAGTTTATCTTACACTCCTAATATCCCATGAATGATATTTAACAATAAATAGCTAATGTAAAAAAGTCAAAAAGATGAATTTCATGATCTTCTCTACATGTTGAAAGCCTTTCATCTGGGAAAAACAGAACAGACGGGGTCAGCAGAAGCCACACAATCCTGAGATCTTGATTGGCAGGTCTCGCAAAGGAACATCCAACAGGCCTTTGACCTTTTTGAACATTAAGCCTCACTCAGCAAGTTCAAGCAGCAGTAGGAAGATTTTTTCTGACTGTTCATGAAAAAGTAAAAAGTCATATGATTAGGAGGCAAAATTTTAAAAGGGATATTTAGTATGTTTATATTCTGGGTTTTCGTAGATATGACATATTCCAATTCAGGTAATGTTATGCTATATATGCAGCGACATTTAACTGTAGGCTTAAACTTTTTAGGGTTATAACCTGAATATTTCAATACTTCTGTATCTCTCTTCTCTTTCTCCTTTTTGTGCTTTCATGCTCTAATACACAATGGTTGAAATCCATACTCCATTACGATTAGTCTCTCTCTGAAACAATGTCGGTTTTACATATCAGGACATAGTATAAATATTCGTCTTTGAAGAATCTCCGGTTTAACAGGTTGTAATTTTACTTAATGCAACATCAAGAGTACCAAAACAAACATTAAGTTTTACATAATCAAAATGTATTAAATGTATTAGGTCTGTTAGCTTACAGAACTTCTTTTAATATTAAGGGCTTATTTTTCTGTATTACATTACATGCCTTTTACATACATAATTTAAAGAGATTTTATCACATTTCTATGCAAAGCTTTCTTAAGCTCCTACTTTTCACTCAGCCACTGTAGAAAAAAAATATAAAAAAATATAAACTGTATTTATTTGTTTATGTTTTCTTTTCTTTTTTTTGTTAATAAATCTTTTTGTTGTAGATTTGCTGCTGGTATTGGGATTGTTGTCGTTGATGGCCCCTATTTGGACCAGTATACCTACTTTGGTCTGCTCTGTCTATAAGACATTATTCCAGAAATATACATGTTTAATACAACTCAACTACAAAACATCTAAACATATTGCATTCACCAATGTTCAGTTTAGAGGGTCAGCATTCATAATTTTATAGCATTTTCTAACTTTACCGTCATGGGCCTTGTAACAAAAGGTCATAAAGTCCTAAGATAAAATAAAAAAAGATTTCTGAGGAACCCTTTCTGAAAGCATAGGCTTAGAATTGACATAATTTTGCTAAGAAAATGGCAGAAAACAATAACTACCTCTTTAAGGTCCTTGTTGTTGCTTCCTGTCATGCACTGCAGTAAGATTTACAGACCAGCAAACATCATAAGCTTCTACTACTATAGATCTAATAAAACCTTATGAGAAGTTCTTTTAGAGCTTAGATTTGCATTGTCTACCTGCTACTTGACTTCTTAAATCCATCATTTTGTTTTCACACACAAATGTTTCATTATTTTGTGTTTTTGTAAAACTAAGGTTGTACTTTAAACATGTTCAAATCATTTCAAGATCAGATCATTTGAAATGTACTCTTAACTAAAGCCAGAATTAAAAAATATATTTAATGCTTGTTGTGGAGAGATATCTTTGTAGTTTCTGAGAAGACAAGAATTACTAAAAATGTTACTGATGTTCTAAGAAAATATTAGGATTCTCTAACATCTTTTGAAATTGTCTGGGAAATGATTTTCTTTGTTGATAGCTGTGTGTGTGGATTCCAGAGAGTGAGGGTAGTTCTGTCCAAGAATCTGAAAACCAAATATACCAGAGATACCTCCAGAGGCTCCAAGTCGTAACAGCTCCCTCTGTTTTCCTGCTTCCCCTCACATCTTAATCGTTTTGCACTCAGACAGTGATGAATGTGTGAAAGCTTTGAGCTGGATAAGAAATGATGAGGCGGATCTAGCCTCAATTCTCAAGTGTGTTTATAGACAGCAACAGGAGGAAGTGGTACTTATGTGTAGATTAATTTAACTCAGGTCTAATAAAGTCTCACATCATTGTACATTAGAGTTGATATCCACTGAAGCTGGAACTGTCGACTTACTGTGCACATGTCAAATGTGTCTTTCGGTGATATAATTGTTTTGCGCACAAAAGCATGAAACATTGTTTTAGTAGCTTTAGTTCTTCTGTGGTGAGCTATAGTCCCAATCAAGAAAATAAAGGTCAGCCTGGCATTTCAACGTTGTTTGGAAGCAGCTGCACTGTTTGGTTTCTTGTCCTAGTTAGTATTGCGCATTGAAAAATATTGCAAAAACTGTACCATATAAAGGGTTTGAGTTTATTTTGGATGAAATTGTGCAACTGTATAAAAAGAGTATTCATTAAAAGTAAAATTTCAAAATATGTTTAAAAAATGTGAATTATAAGAAGTTCACATACAATTAACCTTTTTTTTGTTCTTAGTAATTTAACATAGCAAATAAGACCTTTTCAAACCTTGAACTCTTTTTTTTTTTTGGGTCATCATAATATAACCTAATGTGATGAACAATCTCCTTTGTTAGTGTCTCAGAACTTATAAAGCTGCATTTAAACAATTATACAAATCCAATAAAAAATTGAGGATGATGAATTATGAAATTACAATGTATTCTTTAACATAGAAATTTTTTAATGTGCACTAAAAATATGTAGTTACAGTTATTAAACATTCAAATAACTGATGTTCCAAGGGATCGTAAGGAGTGTCAAGATTCCATAAGAAAATTGTCTTACAATACATTTGACTTGTAGCGTACACAGTCTGATCACTAGATAAGACAAACTGCATTAAGGTTTTAAACATGCTGGAAAAGTTCTGTCTAATGAAAGCAGAGGTAAATGCCATGTGTACCTCATTTGTGCACCATTACAACCCATTTGATGCAACTGTAAAACAAAGAATTGTTGCAACAATGAGCCATCAGTAGCATTTTTTTCCCACTACGTTATCTAAATACACACCTTCAGGATGTTGCATGCTTGAAAGCCATTGTTTTACTTGTCTAATTCATTTGGGTAATTTTTTTCTGACCACTTGTAATTAATTAATAAAAAAAACAAAAAACCCAACTTGTAACAGTAATGTTCCTGGTCATGATAAAATATGATGCTGGGAATTCAACACCACTAACACGGTATACAATCACTCTATGGAAGCATAAGCTGCATTTGTCAAACAGCGATCAACACATAGTCATTGGTCTTCACTTGCTGTGAATCCTTACATATTTGGATGAAATATTTATAAAAACAAACATTTATGGACAGGAAATGCATTTGCAACCAATGAAAGGTCCAGTGTTTTGCTATTTAGGTCAATAAGATAAAAATTAAAAAAAACATTAAATGCTTTTATTATAGTTTTGACACTCTTTGTTTTTAATACCTATTCCCCAACTCTTTGGCTCCAGACTTGTCTGAAGCTCCACAGGACCCACGTGGCTTTACTGTGCAGTATTTCTCCACCAGCCTGACTCTCCGTCTGAGCCTGAGCCACTTAACATTCTGGCTCAGATCAACTCAGATCTATTCACTCCACTGGGTTTAGAGTACATTAGCTTAATTACAGAGTGGACACCCAATTCTCTGTCAGACATCTTGATCCGTTTGGCTGCCTTTCAGATGTCTAACCTATAGTTTAATTCAGGTCGTATCATCGTCCTGCCATTTGTAATAATACGTAAGTCTTAATTTCCTGTGCCTGCATACTGCTGATTATGTTGCTCTGACAGATAAATGCTGTGCTGACTTTTGAAGAGCTCAAGGGAGAATGATGATTTTATTCGTTCATTATGATTACGTTCGAAATAATATGCAGTCCTGTGAAACTCTTACAGAGCCTTAAAAAATATGCAAACAAATCAAGCGTTGCTCATTTTATCACATACCAGTCACAAATTAACAGTTTGTTTGTTTTTTTGAGAATATTAATATATTTGCCATTAAAAATCAGAGGAAAGGGAAACTTGTAATGTTCCTTGCAGCTAGGCTGGTTTGTTTAATATTCATATGTGCATCCGTCCTGCGCTGGCCACGCCCACCTATCAACACTCGTGATTTACACCTGTTTTCCTGCCCATTTAACTAGCTTGTTATCCCCAGTCTAGCTGCAAGAGTATAGAATAATATCAGTGAGTAAATGTCCGGTGGTTCATGTTTTGTGTTTTGTTTGCGACCTGTTTTGGTATTACAGCTTTTCCCTGCCTTGCTTTGCCCTTTGGATTATCTCGCTGTTTCCGATTATTCAGGACATTTACTAGTTTCTGTTTTTGGACTTGTTCATACCTGACCCCTGAACCTGTTTGCTCTCAACAGGTTGCTCTCTGCATTTTTGGTTTTTGCATTTGTTTTGGGATTTTTGCATTTTTTTATTTATTTTTTGTTCCAATAAATGCGTATTTATTTTATCTGAGCTGTGTCTCTAGAAATTCTGGGTCCTTCTCCCATCCTTCTGCTCATAACAGAAACTAATACAAAACCTTAACAAATATCAGAATAAAATGAGCACAAGAGAAATGCGTTCCCCTTTTTTCAAATAACTCAAAAGCTAAAAGCCATTAGAACCACTTGGTTTTTAGAAGTTGCCTAATTATGAAGTGCTGTTCAAGCCATCATCCAAAAATGAAAAGAGTTTGTAACTGTCAATCTGCAAAGACATAGCCGTCATTCTTCAATGACAGACCAATATAGATGCGAATCAGAGAAGCAGCGTATAGGATCTTGGTAACTCCGATGGGGTTTCAGAGATTTAAACCGTACAGTCAACGCAAATCTTGCCTTTACAGAAGATTGGCAGGAAGAAACTTATAAGAGGCTTGCAGTTTACTACAGTTCTTATAGGGTACACAGCTAGCTTTGTTAGTTTTTGATTAGATGAGACCAAATTGTTTCTTTTTAGTCTACATTTGTAACAAAGTGTCTGATGTAAAATTTATAAAGGTTTCCAGCATCTCATCTACTGTGTACCTGTTTGTTGTTTTTCCTTATTACATCCCTGCTGTTGGCTGTGGTGATGGCATCATCATGTTGTATGAATCCTCTTCTTTAGTAAGGACAAAGTTTGACAGGCAAATGAATTGTGTAAATATAGGGAATAACTGGTATATTTGTTTAGACTCGTTCAGATGTTCCCATTTGTCATATCACACCCGGAACTGTAATGGAAAGCTTTATGAGAACATGTTGATGTTCTAAACTACGTCAACGTCCAGAAAAAAATCTGATTTGAAATTCTTCTGGCTAAATTTGAAAATTGCTTTTGACTGTGTCTTTTTAGTTTTTTGTAGTTTTTTTTTGTGCAGAAAAATTGACAAAATATGACATTTTTAGATGTTTTTAGATTATTGAAGATGCGTTTCATAATCAGTTATTGCCTTGCACCCCTAACTTGACTATAACTTGGTTTGGATCAATTTGAACTGCTTAACCATCCAGCAGACCAGTGACATTCTCAATGTTGGCACAACTGGACCAGAAACAATTATTTGGCGGAGGGACCCTGTATTTGCCAAATAAAACTAATAAATCATGCTGTCACTAGACAGCTAACACACAGCATGCACTTTCTTGTTCAGCTGTCACACAGCACTACCTGCAATAATGCATATAAATGTGTGGATTATTTGTAAACACAAACTGGCTGTTACGATGGTCACAAAATACAATAAAGTGGAGTTTTTGGTTATTTTTGCTTGTTTATTCACAGATCCTGGACATTAGGCCAGTTACAAATAATAGATGAAAACTTCAACATCTAAGTAGTATAAAATGTTTTTTTCGGTACATTTACCAAATGTGTTTCGGATGGAGGGGATTAAAAAACAGAACTGATTATTTGCTAATTTAGCACAAACTAAAGCTTTTAGGCCAATAATTGACATAAATGTTTTGTTCCACATGTAGATTTTTTTAAATTAGCAGCAGTGTAATACAACTTATATATATCAGGTCCTAAACCAAACTCGCCAGTTCTTTATACTTTTTTTTTCCATTAATGTTTCTGGAACATAAAACCACTGAAGTTTTGTCTGTCTGTTTGGTCAGTGTGCGGCTGTGACTTGGTTAGCTCTGGTTTCTTCCACCACTCTGGTGAGTACATCTGTACTGAGGACTACCAGCGCCTGTATGGGACCCAGTGTCATAGCTGTGACCAGTACATCACTGGAGAAGTGGTCTCTGCCATGGGGAGGACGTACCACCCGCACTGTTTTGTCTGCAGTTTCTGCAGGTATGGCCGAGCCTAGACAAGAATTTTCATTCTACGTTGTGAAGTGAAAGGTATTGTCGCCTGATCAAATGTTTTGTTTTACATTGTGTTGCTCTATCACTAATCGGAATAGCCCCGGGTGTCATGTGCAACTTGTTGGAATGACAACAACAGCAACTTATGAGCAAAACAAAAAGCAGTGTTTACTGAGAAAACCTACTTCTTAAATCTTCCCTTTTCTGACATTTTTATCCCGATGTCTACTGATTTTTCCCAAATAATTAAATACTCAATAAGTTAAAATCTTAGACGTTAATACTTTAAACATTGTCTTACATCTGTTCAAATGATGTATATATATAAAAGACTTTCCTGAATTCCGAACAATTTCATGACCCAGCTTTTTCTATACTGTGACAGAGTTTGGATCTTTAAAAGACACATGTTTCTTAATTTTTTAAAAGAAGACTGTTAATCTGTTTATATGATGTTGATACAGATTACATTATACATTCTTTTTCAGCTTTTGTTACTAGAACCAAACTCGTATGCTTAGTGAAAATTGTTTAAAAGTTTTCCATTATCGATCTGGCAAAGAATTATCACATGAAATATCAGACCTGATTTTTTTTTATGATTATTGCTTTATCAATGCTATTTTTTCCTGCCTTGGGTTTGAAAGCTGCTTAATTTGCTCTGTGTGTGTTCTCAGGCGTCCATTCCCAATTGGAGACAGAGTGACCTTTTGTGGGAAAAAGAGTGTGTGTCAGCAGTGCTCACACTCTCTCAAAAAAGACAAGCCTGTTAAGATTCTTGGACCGAGCTGTAAGAACCAAACATGCAGACACTGACATACGTGCTGCTCTTAGATTTGTTGTGAGAATCTTTCACAAAAAAAATCCCAACAACAAGTACAACAAAACAATAAACAAGCTATTACCTCATATTTAAAACAATAGAAAAAAAAAATTCTGTTTCACTAACATGAAAAATCCTTTTTATTTCCGAACTACTCTACTAATAATATACTTGAAAAAACTGTTATTTTTTATTACAGTAAACTGAGAAAAAAAAAAAGTGTTTCTTTTATTTATTCTTCATGGTTGCTTTTACTGGGCTTGAAGTTGATTTTGTCTTTTTTCTACAAAACAATATCTGCAATTTTTTTTTAAAGATTTAAGCCCGCTGGATTTGTCTGGTTACCAGTAGATTCCTTTTGAATATTAGACTGTAAAAAAACAGTCAATTCAAACAACAGCCTAGGTTTCTTTACTGAACTGTATTTTGGTTGGATATTTTTTGCAACACTAACACTTCATAAAGTAAAGAATCCTTAAAATATGACGTAGGCTAAAATGTATTGAAAAGCAACGCGTTTTGAACCAGTCTAAACAAATTATTAAACAGATTAGAAATGTTATTAGCCTCTATCAATCATGAAAGGTTTACAAATCTACATCTAAAGTCCAGCAACCAATTGGCTGTTTTACATAATAATTAGTGATTAACGAAATGTAGAATTCGCCATAAAAGGTGAAATTATGAATTTTGCTCTCTAGTAGAAGACCATTAATAGGAATGTCTGGCCATCTGCTTTTCACTCTAAGCTCAACCACACTTAAGTGGTGCTTCAGAACAACAATTTGAAGCACACCAGCAAAGTCACCTCTGAATGACACAAATTAACCAAAATTTATTTTTTTTGTGTCCGATTCTATGAAATTCAAGGACTTTGAGCGCCTTCGTAGTCGAAGTCAAAAGCCTTCACACTCAAAAATTATCCGATGTGGCTGAATTTAAGCAGTCAGAACCATTTAATATGTTCTGCGCTGCAAAACCTTTTTGGCATATGGGCGGATTTGTTTCGATTGCTTTTTTTCCACCTTAAAGAATGAAATGTTGCAACAAAAATAGTAAAAATTGATAATATTATGTAACGTTATAAAAATGTTGTATTGCTTAGTCTTGTTATAGCTATAATGAAAGCAAGACATTTTGTAATATACGTATAGTTTTATCCCACTTACTTATTTATCAAGCATGTATAGCTGTTTCCCCACCACAGTAAACCTGATCAAAAAAAGGACCACAGCCCATGCAGGTACACACCTTCAAACAAAACTACACACTTGGGCGGTGGCCTGTGGTTCAGGTAGTTTCATAGTCTTATTTTGGTCGCTCCATCTGTCAGAAACAGTGTGACAATCTCAACAGGGGTCGGAGGGGACAACCACAACACAAAGACAAGTGCTTGAAGAAGTGATGTCCTTTTTCAGTGCTTGACTTCCTGCATTTCCTCTGATTCTCTCCAGACTGTGCAGGCTGTAGCCAAGAGATCAAACAGGGCCAGTCTCTGCTGGCTTTGGAGAGGCAATGGCACATCACTTGTTTCAAGTGTAGGACATGTGGCTGCTCTCTTACTGGGGAATACATCAGCAAGTAAGTGGCTTAATCTATCCCTCATAGAGTGCCACAGATTGTCACATTAATCAATAAAAAACACGAGATTTGGTATCTGAAACAAACAGTTTTCATTAATAGTAGTAGTAAAACAACTGCAGTGAGCATGGGTGTTAAAAATTCAATTCCTGTTGGTGGCAGAGATGGGATTCCTTACTGTGAGGATGACTACCACACTCAATTTGGGATCAGGTGTGAAGGCTGTAGCAGGTACATCAGCGGCAGAGTACTCGAGGTGAGAGCCTTTGGTCTTTGGTTGAGTTGATCAGCTGTAACATTGGGACAGTGGAAATATTTATGAGCCACTAAACCCTTTTGAGGAAAAAAAAAAAAACAATCTGTGAGGACCAGCTAATTCAGACAGACATAACAGTTCAAATTGCATTAATTTATTAAAAACTCAAGGAATGTGAAGCCAACCAATGTGTATATAACCCAACATAAAAACCCTTCCTTATCTCCCCGTCCTCCTCTTTTTAATATTTTATCGCTATTTGATACTTCTATTATTTCTGTTTTGTATTATCGCTTTATTCTACTTTTGTCAATTTTGTCTCATGTCTTTTCTCTGTCCTTCTGCACTCTTTGATTATATCTGCAGGCTGGAGGGAAGCATTACCACCCTAGTTGTGCCCGGTGTGCCCGCTGTCACATGATGTTTCAGGAAGGAGAGGAGATGTACCTCACAAGTAAGGAAACTGTTCATTAGTTATTGACAAACAAGTGGGCATAATATGGCTCTGAATGATAACTAAAAACATTACAATGAAAACGTAATTAGGTCTTATTATGTTGTCAAGGAAACGAATAGTGTGCATCCTGATCTGTATCGTTAATATACAGCTTAATAACTAACTATTAAATAAGCTGTACTCTGAAAGGATCCAGATGCCCTGTGCGTGATGCAATGTCTGTGGAATGGCGTATTTATAGGTGTGTGTGTGTTCATGTGTTTAATTGAGTTTGTTTGACTGACACTGCGGAGACATATTGGTATCCTGTTAACGCACGGATAAATTGGGAAACTGATATAGTTGCATGCAAATGTTTGCTGACTGGAAACAAGATCAAGCTTGAACACACTTTTGTAAAGGAGTTGGGTTTTTCTGCATCTCCACATATATGAATTCACTGAACATAAATGTATGTATATATTAATGAAAGTTACATGTCAAGAAATATTTATTTTTATACAGAAGTGTCATGTGATCTCCAGCAGAAATGTAGGGAGGCCTGCTGAAGTGACAGATTTTGATGCTCACCATGAGAACGGCAAGTCAGTGTTAAAGGGGGAGGACGCTCACAGAGCAGAGTATCTATGCCTGGGCTAGGATATACACAAACAGCATCAAGAGTGGGTCCTTAGCAGGACCCTATCCACTACTGCCTACTTTCTAAGTCATTTGGATAAAAGCATCTGCTTTTCTCAATCCTGAGTTATTACAATAAGTCACAAAAAGCAAAGCAGGTCTTGATCTTGTGAGTACAAGCATGGACGAAATTTGGATTTCAAAGGTGTGGGGGGGGGGGAGTATTTTTTTACTTTGAACTCGCCGATAGGTGGTCACGTGGTTCTTGTAGCTCCGAATTGGTCCAAACATCTCAGTCCGGTAAGTCAGTTTAAAACGACTTCTCGTGCGAAAACGACTTTTTTTACCTTCCCCCACAAGTTTACTTACCTAACATGAGAGTATGGCCACAGTGTTTCATAACGTACAAACACCTTAACAGAAGTAAAAATACCTATCATAAAAAGGAAAATATGTTGCTGTAGATGTTTTGATTGTAGACCAGGGATGAATGCTTAACTTTTGTAGAAGACACAATTATTATAATTTTTGCTTTCATGGAAACATAGTTGATTGTGCTTGTAGTCTTAGTTCATTGTAGCTTTTAGTTATAATTCAGACGTCAATGGGAGTGTCCGAACTCTCTTTCTATGGCACTGATTGGTTAGCTTCTTTTGAGTGACAGTGGAGACAGCCAATCACACAAGAGATCCAAACAACAGAGAGCCAATCAAGTGCTGGTGGGTGGTCTAAACTCAGAGAAGTGGGCTTCAGCTGGAGCAGTTGCTTCCCGTCTGGTCCTAGTGCTCACAATTTTACTGTTTTTGGACAGTAAAAAGTGGAGGGGACCAAATCGGACATTTGAAAAAGTGCAGGGGACATGTAAAAAATTACGTCCACGAGTACAAGGGTTACACAGTGTAGGGAAAATAAGAAATTAGTGTAGTATATCCTTGTGAAATATTGTAATGATGATGCCTGCAGTTGATCCATTTCCTAACATGGTCACATTGGAAAATAATTGGAAACTGAAGCTGCACAGCCTGCAGCTTTTGTGTTGATATCTGTATCAAGTGGGTGAAGCTTCATGAAACTGGTCGTATTACATGTGTCTGTGGAGTATCCTATTTTTTGCTCAGAAATTAAGCTGTTAAGGATCTCATGACAGTCATGAGTTTGTTCTGCTGGAGCAATCTTCAATCAAATCTCACTTACGTTTTGTTGCATCACTTCATAATGACTTTTTAGATTATACGAGTTATGACATTTCATGTCCCTTCAGGATAAAGTATTTTTCAATTGAATTTAGAATTCGACTAAAATGAATTGAAATGTGTCCTTATTTTCCAGAGGCTGGATTCATTACACTTGAAGTAAATTAATGTGACAAAATACATAGAGAAATATTGCTTTATTAGGGTTTTACCATTAATATATTGATTCCAGATACACAGGTACAATTCTGATTTGAAATATTGTGCAGCCTACTTACGGTGCATAAAAATACCTTTCAGTATGCTGACATTTTTAGATTTTTACTATACAGTATTATTATTCATTTTATTCAAGAAAAATAGAAAATCATGTTTTTTAAGGAGAAAGTGAGCAAATAAGAGAAAAACTACAGCGTCTAGAGAAAGAACCATATCTCACATGAACCAGTGGATCTGGAGAGAGTAATATAGTCTCACAAAAGCACATAAACACAATCACCAATAGTAACACTAAAGGACTTAAGTCAGTTGCATTTTATTCTTCTCTTATGCTGCTATGTTCATTACTCGACTCTGTCAAAGATTTTACCAAAATAATTTGTGTTAAAAAATGCAGAATACATTTTAGCAGATAGGACACATAGGACACAGATTGATGGACATCTTTGGTTAAAGTGCTTTGCTCACTGGCACATCATCATGTTGTGGTTAAGGAATCTGGAACTGTCCTGTTACTAGCATGAGGACTCCTACCATGGAGCCGCTGATAGAGCGAGCACTTGGTCTCTGGAGTTATTGGTATGTTTTAATAGAGTTCAAGTATTATTTCTTTGCATGAGTGTCCCAAAGGTTGTAGCGACTAACTTTTTGAAAATACCACTTTTTTAATCTATCTATCTATCTGTCTGTCTGTCTGTCTGTCATTTGTCTGTTTTCGTACGTACAGAAATAAAGATATCATATTTCCATTTAATTAGATTTATAAACATTATCTGCTCTTTTGAAGAAGTTTCGTACCTTTAATATTAAAACACATAAATTCAAAATGCTAATTTTATACAAGAAATGCCAATGTGGTTTTGTGGAATTGCAGTTTCAGACTCATCGCTTTTAAAAATAAACTTGACAGAAGAGTTTAGGTGAACTTATTCAAAGTCCACTCCTTCATTTATAAAAAAAACGCAAAAAAACCCCTCAAAGGGTCATTGGGTTTTCTCAGATAACTGGGATTGAAGCAGCTTGCATTAAATGTGAAGTTACTGTACCGTTCCATGTGGCTGACACACAAAGTCACCGCGCAGGTTAACACTTACTGTTTTGCCTCATTGACATTCTGCTGGCCTCCCTCTCAGAGGTGGCAGTAAAACTAAGCATTTGCATGTTGCACTTAGAAAAGGTGTGTCTAACAGTTGAGCTATTTACAGTACCTGTATCTGATTTAAAGTTATTTGTAACATTTGGGTGTATGTGAGTTTGTAAATGCTTTGTAAATCTGTTGATATTTCCTTTAGACTATATATGTATTTTTTTCTGCTTAGCTACAGTGAGCTTCGCCAAGGTTACATTTGCTCCTTTTGATTGCCTCAGCCATGTAGTCGGAAAACTGAACAATCGCCCTCGTGAGAGAAGTGTAATTAGGATGCATGTGCACCATAACCGACAGACAGATGCACATCCTTGTAGACAGGCTGTTGTATGCATGTCTTATATAGCGAGTGGTATCTATGCATCCATACTTGCATTTCTTTGTGAGTTTGATGCACAACCATTTTATGAAATTAATATTGATGAGTTATTTCATTAACTCAACTAAAAAACCATTTGCCAGAAATTGGATTCGATTGTAAGAAAAAAAATGTGTTACATAGCATTGCACCTTTCAATCTAAACCAAATAAATCAAAGTAAAAACAGGAAAAACTTTCTTACCTGAAAACATGATGGCATAGCATCTCCATCATTAGCTGTTTGTTTTTCTGTCTCAATTTTTTAGGATGATTCGTTCCACTACAGACATTCTCTGGCTGTAATATTTATCTGTTGGGCCTCTGTGGTGGTAATCATTTGTGAAATTTACTCACAAATGCGACGCACTTTTACTGCTTTTATCCAGAGCTGTTTGATGAAATAACCAGGTCATTCAAAGTCATGTAGCCGGCACGTTGCCTGCACCACCAACCCTGCTGCGCTATACAAAGCGCTCATTTGTTGCGCATGCTCCATGCAACAATGGCTTTGTGATAACCAGAGCAAAGAGCAAGTCAGGTACAACTGCAATTGTTGCACTTTTACTGCACCACAGTTCTCCTCGGTGACTCTCCACCACCCGCAAACACATGAAGCAGGGGGAGCACTAGCTAGTTCACAGATCATTATGCCCTCCATTCACTTGGACTTGGACGTCCAATACTAGATTTAATATTTCAGTGCAATATAATATCTTCAATTATCTGCATTTTATTGTGCTGTAAGCATTTGATCAAAGTTAACATGTTGTTTTTTGAGGTTGCACAATGCAAATATTAAAGAAATTAGCTAAAGGTTTTATGTTCGCTTTTTTTATTAACATGGAAAAAATATACTTGCTCCATAAATCTAAGTACTAAATTTGATTTCATGATGTTTTGATAGTACTTGGTTAATTTGTTATACTAAAATAAAGTAACTCTGAAAACTATCTTTTATCTTTTACCACAAAGTAGGATTTGTAGGTCTCTAAGGATGATGAAATATCATGCTAACATTTTTGTGATACAGACATTTGCATTTAATCTTTTACATCAGTTGTTTCTGTCTCAGTATTCGTGGCAACATTTTTGTAATAAAATCGTTGGGTATGAATTCTGTAACCACCTTGAGCTTTCCTAGATGTTGTTTTGTTAAAGGAGGGCCTCAACATGTTTGACTGGTTGAACATTGCCAGTCATCCCAGTTTAAACACAGCTTTGGTCACTTTTAGCATTCTAGTTTTTTGGGGGTATATTTAGAGAATTGCACTTTCTCTTTTTATGGATTGACATGCTGTTAGACCAGCTCATACAATATGTTTTCTTACAAAAATTAGTATTTTTGCAACAATACACATATTTAAAAAACAACAACAATTAATTAGTTTGAACTCAAATAAGCAAAGATTGATTTGAGCAATAATGGGTTTGGGGTCACAAGTGATTGATCTGTGCTTGGATAAAATTATTGTTGGATTTTTATTTTTCTCTCATAGAAAGATTTTCTCTTACCCGTGGGGAATCAGTCACTTGCAGTTTTTAGTCTTTTACATGTAACTTTCTAAAGTGCAGCTGAAATACCTCCCCACTATAAATAAATGGTAGCCTTATTCAGCAAAATGAAATGTATCTGAGGACTTGTGTATCTTTTACTTTATATAGTATAGAATTTCAAATTACATAAAGAAAAATGTCAATATTGCTTACTGAGTTTAACGCTGGCAGTCCTCATCCAATCTTTTTTGAATATCTCTGGTGAAAGTCAGACAGCTAGTTTCTGTGATGGATTTATTTATTTATGGTTTTGCATAGAGGTAGAGAGATCCAAATTGAGCTGAGGCCTCCTTTTCTAACATCATGAAACATATATTCCCTTTAAAAAAACATGCAGGCCATAGTTTGTGTTAGTGGGACACATTTAGTCTGACAATTCTACTATATTGCATTTATTTCTTTGTGCAAATGCAGATTCTTTCTTCTCCGGGAGATAAAGGTTCTCAAGGCCGTGGATGTGTTTAGCAGCAAAGTTGTGGAGTGTGGGTGGAACAGGGGTGCATTGAATAACCGCGTATGGTTTCTGTCTGCAGTATTGATTTTGTGTGCAGGT
>JAVLVB010000635.1:1423560-1443887 GCA_032876305.1 Orestias chungarensis
GTGTGTGTGTGTGTGTGTGTGTGTGTGTGTGTGTGTGTGTGTGTGTGTGTGTGTGTGTGTGTGTGTGTGTGTGTGTGTGTGTGTGTGTGTGAGAATGCAACTGTTTGCGTGTGCGGGGCGGATGTATTAACATCATTATCACTATCAGATCCTCATGCATATAACATCCTGACATTAGTGTTTGCTGTTATGTGTAATCTGTAATAGCCTCCATTCATTTCCATTTTCCTCCGCTGCTCTCTCAACCTATCACTTATTATGCCTCTGCTTTTCCCTCAGGTTTCACAGGGCATTGCAGGGCATTTTAAAGTGATAGATATGACGCTGAAGTGGAAGCTGCAAAATTCCATTGTTGACTTTATGGTGCATACTCGCTTTCATTAAATCACTTTGTTTTGATATACAAATCAGTTTGTAAGTTACAGTTGACTGCACCAGCAAATTGTTTCTGGTGGGAAAGCCCCTCCTGATGATTGGACAGATTCACCTACACACAGTGTTGTTGTGTGGTGGAATAGTGTTTAAGGCAAGCTACCTACACTATCACTGCTGAAAAGCTATTTCCGTTAACCATTGCTGAATCCAGCTTTCTTTTGCATTGTAAGAAACTGTTCTGATGCTAAATAGCAGACTTTAGGTTCTAACATATGGATGTATTATGGGGGTTAAAAACACTTTGTTTTGTACATGTGCATGCAGAAATGACAGGCTCTGTTTGTTCTAATACATACCTGTTCAGATAAATTCTGTTATTATGCACCATAAATATGGAACAAACTAGAAAACTGCAAAACAGCCAAAGCACTAAATTGCTTTAAATCAAGGCTGAAAACCCACCTGTTTAGAACTGCCTTTGATTAGCAGTCTCCAAACAAATCCAGGTGAGAAGCTGCTTCAAATAAAATACTTCATCAAACATTAACCATAATGTACTAATAATTATTTGAATTACAGAAAATGGTTTTGGTTTGATCCCTATGATATTGATACTTGGATTTTTTTTATATGCCCATGATTTTGAGGATTTTATTAGTTTGATTTTAAGGATTTAATGATGTATGATTTTGATGTTTTTGGGATGTACTTGATGGATGTCAAGTAAGGCACTTAGAAACAGCTTGCCACTCAAATATCCTATATAAAAAACGTAAGATACGTAATGACAAAGATAATCCGTAAAGACATTCGGAAGGTCAAATATGTTTTTTTGCTTTTTGAGTACATTAATTAACAATGACAATGAGATAGACACGATAGGAACTAGTTATGAACTATGTAAAATAAGTAACTGCTACAGTAGCAACTCCAAAGCTCATTATAATATATTCCTGTAACTGAAAAACCCCATTCTCTCTTTTTCAAGCCACAAAAAAGTTATTCTTTGCTGGCAGTAGTGATTTGTGTTTCCAAATGTTTTTTTAATCATCTTTAGGACGGAGCGTTTTTTGCAGTTTCATAAATTTAAAGTGGCCATCGTCACAAGATGGATGTATGCATAACTTGAGAAATAAAAGTTTGCCTTGACGTAGTAACTTACTTTCTCTTCTTACCCCTTTGAGCTAAATGACTAACTTATCTCTCTTGCCCACTATTCCCATGAATTGACTTGTAAAAAGTGTAAAAGTTTTGTTTTGTTTTCATTAAACGATTATAATAAAATGTTTTGCCATTACCATTAAGCTACCATTTTGTAAGTTCTGGCCTTGCCACTAATTTACAGTTCAACAGACACAAAGTAGAGAAAAAATAAATTACATTCGGATTTTGGTAAGGAATCAACCAACCAGACAAAATTTGGTCCAAATAAAACTGCACAGATTTGTGTTGTCAGCATAGCTGTAGATTATTTTACACTTTGTGTGTGGGGCGAATAAAAAAATTTAAAAAAGCTACATGCTCTGTTTTCAGTCCAGACAAACTGCCTCTAAAGCCGTGGAGCCTGCCTTCAGTGCGTTTCTTGATTGATGTTGATGCACTGGAGGAAGGCGGATCTGCTCCTCATACGATCCCAAAAAACTTCATGGCTGGTGCCCACACACGATAAACAAAGCTAACAGTGGAAGAATTGTGTGTTTCCGCGTCTGTGTAGGTTCGGAGGTGTGGCATCCTATGTGTAAAGAAGCAGCTCGACTGGAGAGGAAACTTAGGGTGAGTGATTGTCACAAACATGCATGTTTGTGTTGTCTGCATAAATGTGGTGTTTTTTTCTTCGTAAACCACAGTGTTTTTTTTTTATCTGCATCATAAACAAATAATAACTTGAAATTACTATTTAAAAAGCTTAGTATAAATCATACACTAGATCCCAATTATTATTTTCTGCCCTGACAAGAGTTGCAGAGTCACATTACACATACAGTACAAAACACACAGATAGGGGGAATGAGAGCTGCTAGCCGAAGTGAGAGAAGGCAAAGAAATTTAATGACAAGCTACATAACCGTACCATTAGATTCTGGTCCATGCATTTAACCTGAATCTCTTAAACTAAAGTAATTAATCAAGGCTGAAAAAAAGACTGCTGGTTTCTCCAAACCCAATTAATAACCGAAGGAAAAAAGCGACAGATTAACATAGAGTTAGAGGCTGGTGGTACACAGGGACCCATTTCAATGCCCAGTCTTGTGCAATGTCATATTTACAACTTAGCAGATCAAAAGAAAATATAGATTTGGTGTTTGGTGTTTAGTTTATAAGAACCCTGAAGTTCTGTATTTTTTTGAACAAACGATGCAGGAGACTGCGTCAATTGTTAAGTAAAAACTGCGCTGTTTAAAAAATAAATAAATAAATCTCAATCCTCTGATAAAGGACATGTTAAAAACTTAATTGAAATGGGAAAAAACAAAGTTACTCTAATAGGAGACAGTAATTTATGTAAAGCCAAAAACATGTCATATACATAAAAGCATACATTTTGTCTTTCTTAATGTTACTAATTACTAGCCAGGGCATATCAATCTCAAGATTGTCAAATGAACGCCAAAAGGAGTTGAAATAAAGCAATCTATCACATTTAAAGCTGTTTACGTTTTCATTTGAAGATGTTTGTCTTCATAATTTCGGAAGTAGTAAACATAATGTGTAGTCCTTTAGCTCTGACTTGTATGTACTCTCCATGCTGTTTTAGTTTATGTGATGCATTACTGGATTTATTAGAGAAAACGCAGCATGTAAGAAGTTTAAAACCTTTTTTTTTCTATGTCACTCTGAATTCTGCATCCACATGGTAAAGATTTTTACCATTTATAAACCTAAACGCTACTGTAATGTTTTATCAAAAGAAATTAGGTTTTCTCCAAAACGTTTGCTCCTCCTGTAAAACTTTTTAAGTCAGCTGACTAATGAATACCTTTGGGGACTAAGATATGTTGTAGCTTTTGATATTTTTTTTTTGTAACCCCTGGAGTATTAAAACTGTTGCGTGACCTGACCTGCAGATTAACTTGCTGTAATGTTCATTCTAGGTAAGATTAGAATAATGTTGTGAATGTTCTCCAGTTGTCAAATAGTCACTGCTGCTGCAAAGTGAGACATCTGAACTCAGCTTTTAACCCCTCCTACACTAAAAGGCAAAAGCACTTTTCTGCTGTTAATCCTGATATTATGGGTTACCAGGCACCACAATGCACCAGATCAGCCAATTTATAAAACCTCTCTTTTTAATGAGCTGCAAAACCTGCTTTGGTTTGGTATTTATACCAAAACTAAAACAATAAAAACATTGATAAATGGCGTACTTGTCTTGACGGTAATTAGCTGTGGTTACATTTAACAGCACCGTCTTGCTTAATCGCTTTGTGTGAGCTAATTTCCCTTTTGTTCTTTGTCTTGCTCTTTGTCCGACCCACTAGCTGAGAAAAACCTCCGAGACTGCATCCATTTCTCCTTCAGGATCCTCTCCCCTCCTCGGCTCCCCACACAGACTCATCTGCGTGAGTAACTGCTGTCACTGCTGTCAGTCAAATATCACTCATTTTGACACAATGATCCGCCACTCGTTCTGGCTACCTGTGTGTCTCTGTATGAAAAACCTATGGGGCATCACGTTCGTCCCTCGGAGTCCATCTGTATTTTATTGCCCGTGTGTGAATGTGTGTGTGCATCCTTCGGTTTCTCTAAAGATGTGTCTAAAGATGACACTGATGTTTTAGGCTAGAGGCCGTGCCCAGGGTCACAACCATATAGACATCCAGCAGCCAAACATCATCACTTATCAGGGTGAACATGCACACACTCACCTTAGACCGTGCTCTGGAGCAAAACAGCTGTGAACGGGTACACACATTCAAAAAAAGATAGATAATATTATGTTAAAAAAAGGGGGGGAAATCGTTCAATTATTAAAAAATAACTCTTTATTGTTGTCTATTCTCTTTCTTCAGTCCTTGGGCTCCTTTTCACCATACTCTCATGTAAGTACTATAGTCCTACTTTAGTTCTCTATCATATTCAGATTCAATGACAGCTTGTTTAAATGCATCCATGATGCTAATGTCGACAATTCTGTTGTAATCCTCTGGAAATGCTGCGTATATTCATATTCATTTATACTTATATTCATTCTAACTTGAACAGCAAGGTTTAGAAAAATGTCTCCTCACTCTACTTACCATTCTGTTTAGTAAAGTAGATTTACTCCACCTTTTCTTTCACAGTTCCAGTTGTTTTAAACATTAAATTAAATATTACTGCTTTGTATAATCCATTTTAGCAACAGACTATTTGTTCATCGCCAGTTCCTTGCTTACAAAAGAGACAGATACATCTACATGCACTAGATATACGATCAACATGCAAAACTCATCTTGATTGGGATATTTAATGTCTTTACCATTTTAAGCAGAAATTCATCCAAGGTTCATATTAACTCCCAAAAGGAAGGGGAAATCCTGTTTTATAAAACAAGTTTTAATTAGATATGTTAGTAAAGTTATAAAAATAAAATCCATAATATAACTACATTTATTTTACAGAGATTGTTTGAGGAGCTAATACGTATATTATATGTTTCTTCCATTGTCGTATTTTTTCCTAATGAATACATGTGCTCACCTTAAAGGTTGGGTTTTTCAAAATATCTCTGTGTGAAATGTTACAGCAATGAAGGATGAATAGAATCCAACGTTTATACACTTTTATTAGAGCAGCAGGTAATCATTGTGGAAGAAAAGTTTATTAATAATAAACCTCTTTGTGGTGTTTGCTTTCAGGATCTCTTGGACAGTGTTGAGTTGAGAAAGAGGCTTTCTTCTAGCTCTGCCTTCACAGAGTCTCCTGGACACAGTCATCATGGAGGATCCCCGTTGCATTATCGTCTCCCCGGTAACGAGCCCACCTTGTCAAAAACGATAGGAGGTCCCTACCTGGCAAAACATATAAAGACATATCTTTAACTAGATTTTACTGTCAAGGGATAGACAAATATGACATTACACCCTCATCAGTTTGTGAGTCCCTGTGTCTATCATTAGTCTCTGTCTGTCTGTTTGGACCATTAATGGTTTTGGTTCTGTCACTGCTTGCCCTGGCTGACTGCAGGCAGTGAGAGTGGCAGGAGTTCACCCTATTACACTCAACCAGAGCCCAGATGTACCACACCCACCACTTTCACCTACCAAGTTCCCAAGCATTTCCATGTCCCAGGTAGGCTCTGATACATCCCCCTGACCTCTGACCGTCTTAATAGACCAGAATGAGTCCCATTTCATTTCAAACTGCAGTTTAAATGTATATTATAGGCAACTAAAACTTCCTAATTGTTACTCTCTGACTATTAGGCATCATATAACAAATTGACCTACATTTACAGGTAAAAATAATCAAAATTATATGGGAAAAAACTCTGCTTTAAATAGAGCAAGCACAAAATTCAACATTTATTCTTCTTCTATTTGTATTATATATTTTATGCTATATTTTCAAATATTCTGAACACTTTTTAAATCAAGATTAGCAAATTGAGGCAACTTAAAAAAAATTTGCTTCTAGTTTCATTCATTCCCGAAGAAGACTTCTAAAGCTTTTATTATCATCTCTAAATTAAAACAAATTCATTTCTGTCAAACAAATTTTTTGTCGAAATTAGTTTTTGTCAACATCAGCAGCTTAAGACCACCACAAGAAATTGCAGGACTGATTTTGATTTAAAAAACAAGAACACATTACCCTAAACTATTTCAGTGAAGTCAAATCAACATACTGTCAAGGGAAGCAAAAGGAATATTTGAAAATCTAAAAATGTGTTGTGCATTTTGTTTCAGTTACCAGCGTCCCTAGGAGCTTTTCCTTCGTATGGACTAAATATTTGTTCATATTTCTTTGCGAAGCAGCTAAACTCAGTCATTTGGATGGACACCTCTTGACATTCATTTTCAAGTCTTTCCGCAGCTTGAAGTTGGAGCTGCACGTTAACCAGGCCATCAGTCTTTCGAAACTACTGTATTGTAACTATGGGTTTACGTTTAAGGTCCTAGTCCTGCTGGAAGGTTTACCTGTAAAGTATTCATGCATGAGATTATTTTTAAGAGGTTTTCTTCCAGTATTGCTCCATCTATCTACAGATCAATTATAATCATCTGTGTTCTGTCTCAGCTGAAAAAAAACATCCCCACAGTATGCTGCTCCTCTAAGGGATGTCGTGTTTAGGTTGATGTACAGTAACATGCATCACATTTAAAACAGCTGATCGGCTGAAACTATGATAAAACTCCTGAATGCACAGCATTTTTATCTTGGTTTCTTCTAGTCAGATCTTTTTTTGCCCACATTTACTGTGTTTTCCTAATGCCTTTGAGGAAAACACAGGATTTTAACAAGGATTTTATTTTTATTTATTTTGCTTTAACTATATATTTTCTTCTCGTGGATGCCTCGACTAATAGTTCAACATCTTCATCCACCTAAGCTGAGGATCTTTGCAGCTCCTCCAGGGTTACCTATAGCCTCTTGGCTGATTCTGCTATTAATACTGTATTTGAGCTGCATGTCATTTTAGCTTGAAATATTTGCTGTGGTGCCATAGTTCCCATTTTTAGATGATGAACTGACCAGTTCTCTGTGAAAATTTAAAGTGTCTGATATTTGTTTATGACAGAGCATAAAATGCTTTGTCCCTGACCTTCCTGCCATGTTCTTTGGTCTTTGTGAGGCTGTTTGGTCCATTATGTTTCCTTAATAAACTAGAAACCCTCACAGAACAGCTGCATTATGTCAAGCCTAAATTACATACTTGTTGACAATGTTTACTAATTAGATATCTTGAAAATGCAATTAGTTTAATCAAATTGCATTTAATGTTACAATAATTAAGGGTGTTAAATATTAATGCACACCAAAACTTTCAGATTTGTATGTCCTGTTTCTAGTGGAGAATCTTCATGATTTACAGCTATTGAGTAGCTTGTGACTTTTATTCACCGGCAATGCAGGCTAATTCAATTTCCACACTCCATCAACCTTTCACCTTCTAAATCTGATGTTGAACTGCACCTTTAAAACCAATTTATCCTTGCTCATTTCCCTTTAAAAGGCTGCATCCTTTCATTGCAAGCATCTCATTTGGTTCCTCGTTGTCATTCCCTTTTCAGCGCGACTCTGTATGCCACTGTGCCTGTCCTGCAGTAGCATGTGCCGAAAAATGTTTTTGACATTGCGACATAAGAATTTGACATATGAATGCTGGGATTTGCGACATATGAATGCTGGGATTTGCAACATATGGATGCTGGGATTTCCCTACACCAAGTAAAAGTTAAATGATGTGGAATAATTGACCAAGTTTATCCATCGTATTCCTAATATCTGCTCATACATTCTCCTAACTCTTGCGCTCTTGAACTGCTTTTCTTCCCTCTTTGATTTTTTTGTTTATTTTTTGCACAACAGCATCTCTGGCGCACCCAGGGTTCCTATGTGTTTTCAAATGACTCAGGTTTCAAGAAACGACAATCATTTTATGTTGATTTTTAAGTATTTACTGCAAAAATTCACTTTGTAGGTAATTATGAAGAAAGGAAAGACACACTCTATCAACCTTTCATTCTACAAATTTTACAGTGAACTTCACCTTTAAATCAACTTCAACCTGACTCATTTCCCTTTAAAAGGCTACCTTTTACTGCAAGCCTCTCATTTCATTTTTTCTTGTCATTCACTATGTCTGCATCCCATAACCCTCTTGTGTTTTTGTTTCGCTTAACAACCCTGATTTAGCACAGGAAGGACGCAAGGAAGGAGGTAGGTATTGAAGAGGGGAAGGTTACAAAGAAAGTGAAGGAAAGATGCAAAGAAAGATTCAAGACCAGTGGAAGTAAAGCAAAGGAGTGACAAAAAAGGACACAAGGATTTAAAGAAAAGAAGGACATGACAGATTAAAGTAAAAGAAAAGACAGGATTCAAGTAAAAAATGAGAAGAAGGGCACAAAGAGGGAAAGAAAGGGCGGACAAATTAAATGGAAGAGTCGGTACATTTCAACAATCTCACAATGAATAGGTTGTAGAAGTATAAATAGTTTTCTCAAGTTCTATGCTTGTTGGTACGTTTTTGGAGAGGGTAGAAACTCTGTTTACCTATTTGTTGCATCTTTGGTAAATGTGAACACCGTACATGCACAGGATCAGGAGCAGAGCACTTATTCCTGTCTAAGTAAGATTTGATGAGAGCCATCAACTTTCATTTTGTCTTTTTCAGCATCTGAAGAAAGCAACCTTTACAGGAAACCTCCTATTTACAAGAAACAAGGTTAGGGATTTTTTTATTTTTATTTTTTACTATGTTCTGACTTTTATTAATGACATTATGTTTCTTTTTTGGCAGACTTGCATGAATATGTTGTATTGAAATTTGAGCAAAATACTTTTTACCCAGCTAATAAAATAGAAAATGCCATGTAAGTCCACTAAAGGGGAGTAATCAGAAAAATCCATTTTATAAAGGCTTGCACATTCTTGAATCAGCAACATTATTTGTTAATTTGCCAGTTTGCAAAAACGTAGACCTCCACTTGATGATCTGAAGGATGGTAAGGTTTTTGAATTTTATCTGCAATTCTCTTTAAGCATCACAAATAGCCTGAAAATTGCACAAAATAGTACAGAAACAAGATAATCTAAATTAAGTATGTTTTCAAACTCTATTAATATTCAGGCAACATTTCAAAGATTTAGTAAGTACTTTTACTAAATACATAATGGATTGTCAGATATTTTGTACTTATACTTTTACTTATATCTCAGTTTAATTTAATTTGACTTAAATTATTTAAAACATTTTAGAAAGTTGTCAAATCAAAGACTAATGATTTTATGGTTTTATAATGTAAGCATTAATATTTATGCTTGTGTGAGTAATAAAACCCACATTTTGGAAACTGGTACGACTGGACAAGCTAGCCGTTTCCTTGCCGGCAGACGAAATTGAACGGGCGGTTCTTACGGGTGTGAGGGCACCACTTCATGCAAGTTTCTCCAGTCGTACCGGTTTCCAAAATCGCGCTCTTGTTTCTTGTCCTATCACCTACCGAACCTGCTCCGAGATGTAGGCGTGGCAATGGCCGTGTTTTCTAATAGTGGGCCTTGACACTCAGTGACCGATTTGGATTTAGATTTAACATTTACATTTAGATTTAACATTTAGATTTAGATTTTATATTTACATTTAGATTTAGTATTTAGATTAAAAGTAGAACATTTACATTTAACATTTAGATATATATTTAACATTCACATTTAGATATAAAACTTAAACTCACAAACTGCACATATAACATATGTCTCAGTGTGTGTGTAAAATGAGCTAAATGTGAAGAAAATCAACTGAATTTAGCTAAATGTGCAGGAAATGACCTAAATGTGGAGAAAATGTGAGTGCGAAAACTGTGATCACGTTCTTTTACATTCGGTGCTCCATATGCTACATGCAGACATTAGGTGTCAATGAACATGCCGGAAGGTACTGACATAGTAATTATGCCATTTAAGATAATGTTAGCATCTTAGCTGATGTTGGCTTTTGAACTACCGTATGCGTACTAGATGAACTACATTACAGTATGTAAACATGCTGATGAAAACCTACATTGCAACGTCAGATTTATTGCTAACATTAACACTTAGGCTAGCTTGAACTAAAATAAAATCTGGACCACGCGGACACACCCAATTACCAGGCACCTTCAAAATTTCTTTTAGAATTTTTGTTTGTTTTAAAATGTACAGCGGTCCACTTTGTTTACTAAAAATGACTGTAAAATTACTTTTGGCAATAACCTAAACCTAATGCATATAATGAAGGATTTTAGAACAAATCATTATAGAATAATAAAATAACTGCTGATTACATTATATAATAAAAGTAATTTAAACAACAGAAACTGGAGGAGTAATGCGACGGATACTGCCAAATCAAAAACTATATTAAAAGTTCACCAATTAATTTAAGAGGTAAAATCAACTGAGAGGAGCATTGCCAAACATTGAGTGTTTGGTTGATCCATCAGAGCAGGGAACAGAAGTCCGGCCTACAGAGTTACAGTTCCTGTGAAAGATGATTTAAACCATGCTCCAGAGTGCTGACTTTTTTTTTCTTCTGAGTTAGCTGGCAGTTTGTGATCTGGGTCGAGTTGATGAATCTAAATGTGCATCTTGAACAATTCTAGTTAAATACCCTTATGGAAAAAAAATCATAATCTTATAATTATATGACCTGTTTTTACTGCAATGCATGTGAGAAGGTATCTGTATATCTTTGGACAGTTCACACACTAAAATACCACATTGATGTAATTTAAACCAACATTTGACCTTTACCATTTATCACATTCACTTTCTCGCTGATCTCTCTTATCACTTTACTCAGACTTGCTAATAAAATAACAATACGCCTGTGATAACCAGTAATGCCACTCTTTATTTAAATTTTCTGGTATGAAATGTACCACTAGGAACTGCAATATGAAATAATTAATTTTGTGGCTTATTTTCCCCTAGTCGTCTTTTGTAGTTTTGCTTTAACAGAAACGGCATGAAAGGGACGTAAATAAAGTATGTCTTTTCTACAATTTTTGTTTGTTTCTGCCTCCTTGTCAGACATTCCTGCCTCTCCAATCAATAGGAGTAAGATCAATGAGAATCTCCTCAATTCCAGACGCCTTTCCACCTCTAACTGCAACAGCCTTTATCACACTGACTCCAATTTTTTTCCGTATGGTGGCTCTCCGAAAGGTAAATCTCCTAAAGCTTAGCTGTCTTTTTTACACTCTTGCAATGTAATGTTTCCAGTATTCATCCCTTACCAAATTATTCATTTTTCTAAACCTTTTATCATGTTAGGAACAAAAACTAAACTGTATTTAATTTGAATTTCATGTTATAGATCAACCCAAAGTTGTAAATAAATAGGTTTTCTGTTTTCATTTGTAAATTAATTTAGTTTTAAAATTAATTTGTTTCTTCTTTTCTACAATTCTGCACTATATGGTCATCTTTCCATCTCACCTCCAGTCACAAGGGTTAGAAGGTTTTCATCTGGAGGAGAAGATGATGGATGGAACCATAATATAAGCAAGGTAAGACAGTAGGACTGCTTCCTCCTTTAATAATTTAAAAAAGTGTAAATATTTTATGAGTGAACTAATTAAATGTTTCTTTCCAACCTCACCCACTGGACACTGAATCAAAAGGATGCTTCCCTGTTCTTATTCCCTAAATATTCTAACTCGTATAACAAGAATAATGTATATTTTTATCATTATTTGGTCATCATTTTTTTAATAAATCCAAAACCTTTATCACTTCACCTTTTTATGTAAGTTTGACCTGAATAATTGTTTTTACATCTTTATTATCATTCCTTCCATCAATCAGGTAATTGGCAGGATGATCCTAAAGGAGGAGATGAAGGCAAGATCAGGAGTTCAGGATAACAACCACTGGAGGAGCGCGCGCAGCTCCCAAAGTAACAGCAAGGAGAAGCTAAACAATTTAGAATACAACTCCCTAAATGGCTGTAAGTGTCCGTGTTTAATGGTTGTACACGGTGAATGCGTTGCTAAGTAATATTAAGTCATTTCCCAAGCCAAGAACCATAGCAGCTTTGTTTGATTATAACTGTTTTTTTTGTCTGGCAGTGTTGCTGCTGCTTCTTTCGTAACGATTACTCTAACAAGGCTAGGTTGTGAAATTATGTAAAGAGCAATAAACTCATGTGGGTGATGGCAATGGTTATTTTTTTTCTAATTGTTTATTGTCTTACTCTAGTGTACTGTTCTGTCTTGGTTCAAGTTCCCAATTATAATTTCCTTCTCTCTTATTTATAGTATAGGCCTAATTAGTTTGTTTATTGTAGTAAACTGATGATCAAAGTGCCTAAAAACCTTTGGAAAATGATTATGGGTTGAGATAACATTGTCTCAACCTAACAAGGTTGGCTAAATGGCTAAAGCAGCACTTCAAAAGATAATACTTATTTATTTATTTTATTTATAGCTTATAAATCTATGGTAACTACATGAAAATGGAAACTTTATTTCTTTTTGATTCCAGTTTTGATTTGAACAAAAGATTATGGGACCCTTGTCCAATTTAAACCACATGATCGTTTTGAATCAGGTCGAACATTTAAACAAGACAGTCTCCATGTTTAATTATACACAAATGTTCCCATGGTCAAGGTCAGCGTAGGTGGTCACCAGGCCACTGTGACACTTCCTCCATAAACCTGACGCTTCAACAGAAACTCCCTGCATTTCTTTATTAACTCCTCCCTCAATTCTACTCCGCTCCCCTCTGGAGCATCAGCTAAAAGGTTGACACATAGATGGAGAGACTCATAAAGGAGAAGGCGGGAGGTAGATGGAAGCTGGGTGAGGAAAAAAGAGACAGCAGGATAGGTTTTAACAGAAGAGCCAAGGGAAGCCAATACAACAGAAATTGGATTAGACGTAGGAGGCGGAGAAAGAGAGAGGGCATGTGAAGCTAAAGTAATTTGGAGCTGCCTTAAGAAGATGTACAACATCATCTCTGGGTTAAAGAACAAATGAAAGAAATGATTTCTCAGCACAAGAGGACATCACAAAGAAATGTGTCGTACAGAATCACTGACTTTCCTGGAGACTTCTGTTATTATACAGATTGGAATAATTCTTACTCTTGCGCACTTGTCTGCTTTAGAACAAAAACTAACTGTGAAGTGTATTTAGTATTAAGAGCATTAGGAGAAAACCAGATATTTTTAGATCCATTATTTCAGTGTAAATGAAATTGTTTAACAAAAGTGGAAACATTCCATGTTCATTTTCAGCAAACATGACCTGCTTCATCCTCTCAACCTCTTTTCTTTTGCCTACTGTAACTGTAGATATAGCTTAGGATAACCTAACCCCTATAGAGTGTGAAATCAGAGAGGTAGAAAAAAAATGCTGTGCTATATTACTGGATGAACCTGATTTATTCAATGACTTCTTGGAAATGTCTTAATATAAAACCTGTTTTCAAATAAAATCCATACGCACATAGTGAGAACCTTGATATTAAAACGCTTTTGGTTCTTTGATGTTCTCTAACAAACCTTTGAGACTGTGACAGAATATCTGTATCTATATGGAAAACATTGCAGTGGAAGCAAGTTTGGAATCAAGAGATTAGGCAACGCCTGATGGCATTTGGAGACGCTGGAGTTTTTTAGGGAGTATCAGTGTATAAGGGGTGATTAAAAGTACATGCAAAACATTTCTGATTTTTATTAGTATGAATTTTGTTCAATATTAGAGTTTTATGCTACCTGAATCTGGTCACCGAAATTACCCATAGGGTTTTTATTTATCATTATGTACTTTTTCTGCAGTACACATTAAGGAAAATATATTTTTTCCATCTCATTTTAATTTTACTTTTTTTTGATTCCTTAAATGTCTGAAGAATTGTTTCTAGTAAATGATGATTTGAAATATTCATTAATTGTTCCTTATTTACATCTATGAGACAATTTCCTTGTTGTAGGTGACTAATCATGACACTGTGGATTGCAAATAAACTTGTCTCAAGGGTGACAATCTGTTGTAGAAATAAAACTAATATCTCTTTATCTCCTTTCTTCCTCAGCTTCCAAGTCCACATTAAGTGCAGACAATGGTGAGTTTGCGGTTAATCAAGGCATCTTGATCTTAGCTACTTGTCTCCCCTATCTCCCCAGTCCTCCTGCTTCTGCTGTGACAGAAGCAGCAAAGCTTTGAGTGGGAGATTGTTATCATGTCGCTCCGGTGCGCACAAGCACAACTCAGTCTTGCAGGATGCAGGTGGGAGGATGAATGGAGCTGCATCTCAGGTTTATATTTATCAACTTTTTAAACAGGGGAAACTGATTCTAAATTCACTGACTCGAAACCGCCCCTGCCATGTGTTAGGTAACAGCACAGTGTGAACAGCATTAGAAAGGGATGTTCACTAGGAAGCACCATGTCACAGCTCTGTGAGTCCACTGGTTCACGAGGGAATAAATGGATCACAACGCTGAGCCTCATCTGGAAAGGCTTGTGATAATTGGCTTGAAAGCAACAAACTCTCTTCTGTGGGATCAGGGTTGAATATGGTGACATGAGAACAAGGGAAAGAAGATGGTTAGATGGTTAGGGGAGAAAGAAATGAATGACATGTTGGATGAATTGAAATTAATCAACCAACTACGATTAAGCTTTACCAAAGGTAGACCAGAGGTGTGGCCTAAATCAATAGATAATTATCTGACAAAAACATGATTAATATGGCTGTAGGCCTATTTCACTCTCCTCCTTTGTGAAATTTAGACTCATACATATACCCCATAGATCTTGTTAAATACAGGCAAGTAGTTTCCCATGTTTTCAGTGCTGGCAGGTCACAGATTCTTTAGGTTTGCTCTAAACGCCAGTCAGCATTCTGCTACATCACGCCGTTTTTGCTCAACTCTCTGAAATCGCTGCACAATTTCATTCTTCTGAACTCTCTCGAGAGCAGACTAAGGCTGGAAGAAATGAGGATAGGAGGAGTTAATAGTCAGTGAGGAGTGTTGGAAAAGGAAACAAGAGATAAATAAAAATGAAAGAGTTAATGCTGTACTCTGCTGTTCTCTGCTGGCACCTATGCAGAACTACATGCCACAAATCCATCACCGTTTGAGTGTTCAATGTTTCAATATAATAATGCTAAAGCAGTAAAAAAAAAATCTATTTTATTTATTTTTATTTCAACATGTCCTATAGGTCCCATGGTTGGCTTTTGTGCCAACTTGAGACTCAAATGTTTATTAAATGTTTCTGTTTCATTATTTGAGGCTCCGAGGCCGAAGCTGCTGTTACAATATGTGACAGAGACATCCTTCCTTTGAATTTCTCCTCTAAGTTGCAGGAATTGTTTCGCCATAAGGATATTCTTAGAAACTAGGGGCTAAGACGGCTTACAAGCCCTCTTCTAATCTTTCAGCAACATGTCTGTAAGACTCCATTGAGCTGTCGAGAAGCTGCTGGGCTGCAAGGGATTCTGAGCAACCACCTTTTGCAGTCTCCACGTAATCTTAGTCAATGCCTACTAGAAAGGAAATGCAGATTAAACTTGTTCAGAGAAAGAATTGTATATCCTCAATAAAATGTTTGCCATCTTTTTAAGAGTTTTGGTGTATATAAAATAAAGCAATTTAATGATTGGCAAGCTTGCTTGTTTTAAAATGAAGATAAATCACTGAGGTATGGAATCTGTTCACACTGTGTTTTTGTTGGTTTGACTGTAGTTTTATGTTTGTATGTTTTTCGGCAGACTCGTACACAGCCAAATCTGCCTCGTTGCCAGGCTACGGCAGGAATGGCCTGAACAGGGTAAGCAGTCTTGGCAAAATTCCTGCTTTTATTATAATCTTCGTTACCTCTGAGGATTTTGAGAGTTATTGCATTTCATGTAACTTTAATAATGCTAAAAAGAAAAATGTTTATAATTTACTTAATCTCTACTAAACTTTAATTGGTAAATTGTTACTTAAATGTTTGATTTTGCTATAATTTAGTTCCCTGTTATTGCCTAGCCTTTAGCATCTGAGTAATATTTTTGGTGGATACACTGAAATAAATAGACCTATAATAAACTAAAGCAGAGTCTGAAATTTGAAGTTTTGGTTAGCATCGAAGTGAGGGTTCATATGAAATGTCTCATAACGATAAAGTTGCTATGGGCATTAACTTAACAGTGATCTATGGGGAAGTCCTTCATTGACTGCTCAAGCTGAAAGTCATTTGTAAGAGTTTACTTTCCAAGGCCAACGGAGGAAACTGCCATTAAATTATTCTGATGAATGTTTGGATGCAACAATGAACAGATTTCAAATGTTTCTGCTGCTGTTTTCCCAACAGCTGTGTCTTCCTTATTTTAGTCCATTTGTGTGGTGCAATCTGCTCCTGTTCTTTTCCCGCAGCCTGGGAGTGCGAACACAGATTATTACCAGTACGATAGCAGTAATGCAGTTAACTGGCAGATAAGAGGTAAGCCGGTTGTTTAGCTCAAAGCCCCTTGATACATGCTTTGCAGCTCCGAGTGTGCAAGGATGTCAGTAATGGCAGTTGTCAATCACCATATTTTCTTCTCTTCTTTTTGTCTTTCAGAATATAAGGTGAAATACAGTGACCATGGCAAGAAGAATGTTAATGAGCCTAAAGGGAAAAGTCTGGTTCAGTGGATCAGGGATAAGAAAAATGTGTTGCCAGTTTATATTGACTGGTCAATAATCATGTTTTTAAATTATTATGCAATGTTAAGTGATTTTTTGGTGTATTTGGTGGTATTTAGTATTGTGTGGGATTCACTTATAAAGCATCAGCTGTGCAGTTTAGACTTTTATTTGTATCAAAATTGTATGAAATTGTATGATTAATTGTATGAAACAATTAATCACAAACAAACAAGCACTTAAAAAGTTATCTTTTTATCTGTCAGATCTACCCTTATGAAGCCCTCGTGGTATTGGTAAGAGGAGAGCAGCATCTTCCCAGCGATGTAGATAGAGCCCGACTAGAGGTAAATGGCTTATTCTGAATCCTTCAACAATCTGGTGCACCACTGAATGCAGTCATTATTTGAAAATATCAAAAAATAAGGATTGAAAACAAAAAATGTCAATGTCCACAATTTTAAAACAATGGGGGCGGATATATTTTTTTAAATTAGGCCTTAGTCTTAAACAAGTTATTTTATTTGATTCAGTTTATTTTTATATCACCAATTCACAACAAATGTCATCTCAAAGGAACTTTACAGGGAAAATAGTTTCCGGAATTACGGAATACATGACAATTTATTAAACAGTGAATATTATTAAAAGTAGTTTAGAACACTTTTCTATCTAAGTGAACCCAGAAGAAAGCATTGAGTTAATCACTTGCAGCATTAAACCAGACAGTCAGTTTGATTGTGTCACAATCACTAAACTATGCATTTTTTGTTAAGTTTGTTTGGAAATCCTTCTTAGCTAAATGAAACCCAGAGGTTTTTATGTTGTTGTTTTTTTTGCCTGCTGTGGTTATGCTTATTTTTCATTGATCTTGTCTTACCTCCTACAGCGTCATCTTTCACCTGAGGAGTTTTACAGAGTCTTCGGCATGCCTATGTCGGCCTTCGACCGCATGGCTCAGTGGAAAAAGAATGAACTGAAGAAACACGTCCGACTCTTTTAGGAAAACCCCAAGAACCAGTCCAGTCCGCTCCATTAAGTGTGGAACATCCACAACATTCTGAAAGCTGCTTCCAAAAAGATCTTACCTGAAACCAAGTGTTGACTGTTCGTTTGAAGGAAAGCATTCAGCCATGCTGCCGAGATTCAGACAAATTGTTACTGATATGCACTAAAGTTTATTGAGCAATAACTGTGAGGGCAGCAGGGGCAAAATTGGATGAAGGAAGGCTTCGAGGAGATGTGGCAACGCTTCATTAGTCAGGAACTAGAATGAGTGTTAAGATTGTTCCAACAGATGGCAGTGTGTTGCAGTCTAAGAATCACAAGCACTTCATTCTGCCATACTGAAAGATTTCGTGTTAAAGCAGCCGGTAGGAAGACAGCATCAAGGATCCAATTTTACCCAGAAACTGCCCTCAAAGACATGCAAACGTTTTAGGAAAATAAACTCTTTGAGAATCTTGGAATTAAGGTTACTGAATAATTTTGTTGTTGTTTTATTTTTTTTATTTTTTTATAAATTACAACTACAGGAAACCAAAACTTCTAAATTTTTTGTATTGTGTAATTGTGTATTTAATTTCTATTCCAGATTATCTGAAGCCATATCAGTGTTAGGATGTATTTACTGATTTGCGGTTTGGAAAAATAAAATGACCGAGCTGTGATGTTGCTCTTACTGTAGAGAAATTCAAAATGAAGGTTTATTACCTCATTTGGTTGTGAATAAAGAAAGTACATTTAGAGTCACCTGAGCACTATATTCTTGACATAAACCAGACTGACTGATAACTGATCAGTGTGTGTGATAAGATATGCTGTTGTTGTACATTTAGCAAAACAAACATGCTGTTAAAACTGGAAATATTGTGTGTGATAAAGAGAAGTGGTCTTCATTGAAAAAAAAAAAAAAGTTTTTGTTTTCCCTATTTTGTAAGGTCCATTTTTCCAACCAACACTACGTGGTGTGGACCCACTGCACCTTATGGAGCCTAAAGCCCGGCCCCACACAAAAGAATTACTCTTTTTGCATTTGCCTTATGACTTAGGGAATTGAGTTTATTAACTTTCAAATGTTAGATTTGGGGTTAGGGTCAGGTTTCAAAAATAGATATAACATAAAAATAGTTATTTAATTGCAGTCAAATCAAATTTCCTGTGAATTTAGTTGTAAATATTTACAAATACAATGATCACGTGTACAATGACCTCACAATATGACACTCAAACTCTTTATTTTGTATGTGTTCGATGTATAGTTTACAGTTCCATATTTTTGCACCACTGGTAAGAAGTCAAACAGGAGAAACTTTCAAAGACATTACTATATAATACAGTGGAACAAAGAAAAAACAAAAACTTTTTTAGATTTAAGTAAGTTCCACTTGGTTTCCACAATGTTACTAGTGTCATACTTTAAATATTGACAGACTCAACTCATAAAATAAAATAATTATGTGAGATTATGCTGCTGTTAAATTTACTTTAACAGCTTTTACACATTCACAAACAACCTACATGTTATTTTTATTGACCTTATGGAATCCTTTTCTTTTCATAATTGTAAGTAAACAGTTAAAGGCCATAATCCTACAATTTGGTTACATAAAACAGAATGTTAGTTTTAAAAAACAGGTTGAGGATATATATATATAGTTATTTTTGTGGGGCAATTTGGTCTAAAAGTAGACAGAAATGGCCTTTTCAGAGTCCTTAGAAAAAAAGTAAAGATTGCAAGAAGAGTCTATAATTTTCAGCCAAGTCAACATCCAATCCAGGCTTAAAGAAAACGTTTAGTATAATCCTTATAGTTCCTTAAAAGTATTTCACCAATAACCAACAATGAGTTCTCTATTTTGTCCTTCACTGACTTTATACAGTTAAAAGTAGATATCTAATAACAATGTAAAAAAAAGGTTTATTGTCTATTTATTTTCCAATTAGGTGAGTTTTACTCGCCAATTTAATAAGAAACACGTCATATACATTGTTTCCTTGTTACATCATGGGAAAATTCAAAGGCAGCCAAGAACTCAAGTAGAAAACTATAGACATCCACAAAACCCTAATCGCAGTCCTATATGATTTCCAGGGAAAGATTGAAGGAAACCACAAAAGGTTTGTTTTACCTCAACTTGCACAGTTGAAAATGCCATTCTTCTGTAAGGAAGTAAGGGGGGAAAAAAGAAAAGAAATGTGTCATTTTCCACTTTAGTTTATAGCAAAAAGCAATATTTTTGACCGGAACACAGAAGTCTGTCAGCCTGTGAGAAATCTGTCCGTTTTATAGTGGAAACATCTGTTTCAAAGTGTGCGCACCGCACCATGGTGCACTATTTTGCCATTTCAGTTGGAATTGGTAACGTTTCGATAACTATTAACAGCTGCTGACTGCTAAAAGTTCCCATAAAACAGTTCCCATTCGTTTGTTTATGTAATTTTTCTTCACAGAAGTGAAGTAAACCTTCTTAATTAAAGACATTACTTCACATCATAAAAACATAAATCAGATATAGAGCAAAAATATCAAAAAGTTCATGCAGTCATCAAAATCCCTGAAGGAAAAAAGAAATTGATGCATTAAAATAATGGGGATCAGACAACTTTTTTAAATGTATTTCATGTATTTTATAATCAC